>VZRW01001124.1:0-11353 GCA_013398125.1 Aegotheles bennettii | reverse complement strand
TCACTATAAATTGGAAAGTTTGCAAGGACGTTGAGGGGGCTTTTACCATGGCTGCCTTCCTGAGAGAGTCTTCTGCCAGCAGGCTCAGCAGAATGTCCACCTGGTCACACCTCACACAGCTGTCCCCACTACTGTCATCTGTTCCAAGTGAAAGGCTGCAGCTGGAGACCTGGACAGCTGCATGTTTTTTTGGGAGCTTTGTCTGGGTTGCTACATCCCTGGCTGCCTTCCTGAGAGAGTCTTCTGCCAGCAGGCTCAGCAGAATGTCCACCTGGTCACACCTCACACAGCTGTCCCCACTACTGTCATCTGTTCCAAGTGAAAGGCTGCAGCTGGAGACCTGGACAGCTGCATGTTTTTTTGGGAGCTTTGTCTGGGTTGCTACATCCCTTCTGGCAAGCACAGAGGACAGAGCTTTACTCCAGGTAGCTGAGCTCCTTAGAGTGTGATGACCACCAACTGAACTCACCTCTTGAGCTAGTGTGGTCACTACACCCTTCCTGTGCACTCTTCTGCACAAACTGCTGAATTCTTACTGATGATTAAAAGCTCTCTCAAAGAGCAACACTAAATTTATATTGGCTCTATTTATAAAGGATTGTCTCTGTCATTAGCTGTATTAATGCTACTATTTTACAATACAAATTTAGCTTCATTTGTTATTTTTTACACCCTTTAGATTTATATATACTTTTGTAACTAAGCTCATTTTTCTCCTACTACACTTCAGTGTTATAAGCTACTTTCTTAAATTTCAGAATCGGAAAAGAATGGAACTGAATCTCAGGATAAAGTCTGGCCCTGTGCTACTAGTAAAGTGCCAACATCCATCTTTTACTGAAAGACGGGAGGACAAGGGGAGAAGGAAATGTTCTCAGCATATGATATTTCATTCAGCTTTTTACTGACTTACAGTGAATCAATAGAACTAAAGATCCAGTATCTCACTTCAGCCTGCCAAAGTCTCCCTTCATTAAGTAACAATTAGAATGTTTTCAGATTACACTTTTAGATGCCTGGATATATTGATGAAAAACTTATACATACTGGACTCTGATCTTTGTTTTAAATCATTCCATTCACCAAAACGGAAGCAGGATGTTTTACTTAATGGAAAAAAAAACAAACAACAAAACAGAGATGTCATCATGCTTTAAAGTAGTTAGATCAAGAACTGATGACAATAAACACACCAAATTACAAACTAATACAGAAAGACCTTCAAAAACTGCTTACCCTTACTGTGAAGGGATCTTTCCTAGTTCTGGCAAATAATACCCATGAGCTTTCTCTCTTTTTCCACACATAAACAATGCTTGCATAATTTGACGTGTAAAATCTGAAATTGAAGTCTAGCATGTTTTGTAAAGGTAATAAAATTCCAGTGGCACCAAATAGAACAAATGGGTTTCAACTAGTTTAACCTTTATTGAAATAAAGCAATCTATATCTCACTATAAAAATTACTGAATATGCATATTAGCCAATCAATATCTGCTAAGTATTAACAGTTAAAATATGTCCCAGAATCAATTTCTTTTAGAATCACTCCCAAAATAACAAACTAATCAATAATGAGAAGTAAATTCTCAACGTACATTCAATAATACATTGTGAATTCCCTGAACAGTTCTGAATTTCAGTATAGTTAACAAACTTTGTGGTGGTGATTGAGACAAGTCACAAACCAAGAACAGCAATGCTGTAAGATTTCAAACTAAGCAATGATATATTTTGTCAGTACCTCAACAAAAAAAGCTTAAATGACAGCCACATAATTCTTCAATATTGTAACACTGCATTTAGCAAATAGAGTCAATATGCCAGCATTAGTAGTCTTCCTCGATTCCAGCAACAGCTCTGAAAACAATACTTTTCACATCCAATCCACACCTAAAGATAGCAATCTATCCCTGACACGATAATAGCCATACTGGGTCAGATCAAAGGTCCATGTAATCCACAGTCCTGTATCTCATTTGCTTTTGGTCATTGGCAGAGCAGGGAAGAACAAAGCATGTATATAGCAATACTTTCCCAGGATACTCTCCTACCCTTGTAATAACTTCTGGCTCAGGAATTTTATTATATATTGCCATGAAATATATCTGGGAATGTGACTGTTAATCTTAAAATGATGGATCCATAAGCACCAGTTAAAATTTGTGGTTTATAATGTGAATGACAGCTCACATATTTATAGTTTTCCAGGCCAAAATAGGCAACTGATAAGCCACAAACTAGAAGCGAGTCTGGCCTCCAGTTAAATGCAGAACAGGGAAGCACAGCACATATATGGAGCCTTAAGAAGGCAGCATATGGAATGGGAATCATATGCCAAGAGGCTCATACTTACTCTTGATCTACTATCAATTCCCATGCTACGTGGGCTCCAAATTGCTTAGCATGGCACATATTTTACAGCCTTACTCTAAACATTAAGAATACTGCAAAAACAGAAAAAGACGACAAATTGTATTCAGAAGAAACAAATGCTCAAATTCAAGGCTTTAGTAATGATTTAAAGACCACTTTACAACAGGTGATCAATTTACTAAACAGTACATCTCAATTTCTGAATGTGAGGCTTATAATAGTCATATTCCATTAAAGCAAGGAAATCATTGTTACCCATCCATCCACATTCCAAATAAAAATTAGACTTAAATAATTGAAATTTCTCTTAGTATAGGATCTACTCCTGGAATGTACAAAAAAACCCCATGAAACACAAAATGCATGATTTACCTATAATTTGTTTACATTAATCATATTCAAAATATTATCTATACATGCATTTGAGACTAATTGTATGAAATATAAATTAGCCTTCACTGACTTAATATTTCCATAGAGCTACCGCTATTAATAGACATCCACAGTGGTAATCTAAAGTTAGCTTAATCATTTCTAAACTGGTCTGAAATATCAGCCTACCAAAAAAAAAAAAAAAAATCAGCTTATTTTCAGGAAGGTTTTCCTGCAAAACCTAGCTCATATACATAAAAAAAATTTCCCCAAAAAAATTATCCTTAGTATACTTTTTATACCTGAAGCTACTTCTGACTTCCACTTTCTAAAATATACTTTTATTTATTTTCTAGGAACTCTGTGGAAAAAAACCCAAAACAGACCAAATACATATTTTATTTCAGCATGCATTGTAAAATACATCACAAAAAAATAAATTTGGATAAGTTACTTTGCATTTTCAGATTATTACCAGAAGATATATTTGAAAAAAAAATAAAGAAAAGATAAAATATATTTGAAAGAAATAAAAAGAGCAGAGTAGTAGTGTTATGCTATGACTTCATACACACTATTTTGAGGGAAAAAAATAATTGTCTACACATATATTTTTTTTAAGTTCTTAGAATTTCTTTTCTTATGAAACAGTGTATTATATCAGGAAAATTAGATAAATTCATTTATTTGAGAAATTTACACTTGATAAAACAAAAAGGAAGCCCATTAATAAGGCAAGGAGAAGCATGAGAGAACAAAAGATATATGGGAAAGACAAAATAACGGTATTTTCAATAGACTGTAAGAAAACAAGTGACAACTTGAGAAAGTGACAGACAGACACGGAAATTCATCAAAACATTCAAAATTCAAGCTGCAACTCTGACTATACTCTAAGTAAAGTAAACTGAGAAAGATGACTAGATCTTTGAAGTTGTGTAGGTTTTGTTGTGCTTTTCTTTTTTAATACATTTTTACATTTACGAGAGAAAAATGGGCTTTACAATTACAAACTAATCTATATAAACTACATCTGGACCAATATAAGCATTCACATACAATCTCATACCAGTTTAAAATTAAATCTTTAGACAAAGCATCCTATATTTGTCTGACCATATGCCCTTGTAAAAAAAAAAAAAACAAATTAAACAAAATTTTGAGATAGACTATATAAGGGCAAAGAAAAGAACTGTTTTGCAGATCTCCGTTACTTAAAACAAAGCACTTATAATGGTATGGTCATAATTTTTTTAAAATCTTACAATGGCATAATTTTATTTCATATTCAAGCAGACATTATTTAGTATGCCTTTTGGTTACCTAGTGACCATCTAGAAACTAAGTGCTGCTTAATACAAATACAAAGTTCCCACTTTTCTTAACAATAATAGGAAAGAGTAAGTGATGCTTACAGTCACTGTAAAGAAACAGCAGCTATGCAAGCAAATACAAAAGAAGAAAAAAAATGCAGCAGGCTAGAAGCATTACATAATTCACTACATTTTTAATAGCAGATACAAAAAAAATGTTATGAGAAGTTCTGAAGACCAAGATTCAATCATGTAAAAGAAAGCCTGCACCAGCAAAAAATTACAAGAGGAAAGCATTATGGTAAATTTGCCCTCAGTCCTCCCATTACAAATACAAACCAGGTAGAAACACCAGAACACCACTGGACAGGAACACTTTCTTCCCCCTTTTCAGATTCAGACTCATGAAAGTGAAAGGCATGTTATCACTAACACCTAAAGATGTTCAAACTTTAAGCAAATGTTAAAAAAAATGCATGTGGTAAGATGCCCCTGTCTGAAAATTCCATTTATTATATCAAATTACTGATTGGAGCCACTTAACACAGACAAACTATCTTCTGTTCTCTGCACACAGACCTAATGCAAATGTTACAGAGCAGAAACTTGCAGCACATTTACATACACAGTATTTTAGATCTTTTTATTCCTTAACAAAATGGTGACTACTCAACAATTCCCATGTCTCTCCTGCATAACAATCCACCCTTCTTAAGTTTTCTAAAACCATTTTTTATAATGTAAGTAAATCAACACTATAATTAAGACAGTTTACTTTTTTGCTGGAATGAGCATAAACTTTCTTCTCTTGCTGCTGCCGCTCCTTTCCCCTCGCCCCAGCAAAAGCATTCCCCTTCCTACACACTGAAAAAGACTCCTCTCTATGAAGTGATGACCTCATGCAGCTAATCCATCCTTGTATGGAGCAACTCCAGGCTTGCTGCCAGCTTTCTCTGTCTTCAGGCAGAAAGCAACATATCTTCCTTCACCCAACTGATAGACAGCTCAAAAACCATCAATAAGTGGCAGCTGATCACTTCATACATTGAGAATCCAAATATCAACTGAAGAACCACCTTCTTTTGAAGGATTCAGTTGTGACAAAAAGTTATAGTTGTAGGAAAGTAGTGAAGGATCTTGATAACTAACAAAGCCTTCACTCAGTTTAAAAGTAACCTTGTATATATAAAGACAATCTTTTCCTTTAGAGAAGTATCTTTGAAAGCTCAACTCTTTTGGGGTTAACATTTCACAAAGGTTTACTCTAAACTTTTAACAAGACTGATAGTGTGCTACAAACACATTAAAAATGAATTTATAAAAGGATAAGTGCACAACATACACATCCCACCAACAATAATCATTATGGTAATTCAACCTATGGCATATCCATTAATTACAAAAAGTCCCTATCTACACAGCTTCCAAAACTATATTTGAAGTTAAGAAAGTCTCTAAGCCATACAGCATTGCTAGAGGAAAAACAGGGGCTTATTTCCCTATTTATTTGAGGGGAGCCATGCGTCATAAAGCTTCAACTGGTGATTGAAGTGCACCCNTGCGCAGCAGGAACCAAACTGACTTGGCCTTTCCTCTTCCTTCATCCTCGAGGATGCCGCCGACCCCAGGCCTCCCATTCCCGGCGGCTCACTCGACCCAACGCAGGGCCCTGGGCCTGGGCTCGACGGCAGCCCCTCGGACGGGTACGGGACTCAGCACCCACCGCGCTACCAACTACACCAAAGCAAAGCTGCCACCAGGCAAGAAGCACCGCCGACTTACTCCCGGCCACCGCCGCCACACCCTCAGAAGAAAGCGCGAGCTGCATCGAGTGCGCCTGGCCTACAAGTAAATCAGATCGCGGGGCCTACCTGTCGCCACTGCCCACTCCCCCACGTCCCGGTTCCTCGCGGGTGGGCAAGACACTATAGAGCGTAGCCACATGCCAACCCCAGCGACGACACTCCTGGAATGCAGTCACCACCAACTGCACTGCACTGCACTGCACCGCACCATACACAGGACCAACCGACCTACCTGACAAACCGAGCCCCTCCACCACGGCAGGGATCACGACCCCATCAGTATCACATGACCGGAGCCAGCGAATCAACGCCAGACTCGCTTCTGCTCGTCAACCAATCTGAGTCCTCACTGTCTCTTAGTGACACTCTGTGACTGGCGGCTAGTAAGTGAGGGAAGTGGCGCTGCTGCTCCAGTTCCCTGGCTAGGAGGGAGGATGCAATTAGCTTCCGGGAGGGAGGGGGGGACCGGGACCGGGAGCGGGACCGGGACCGGGACCGGGACCGGGACCGCGATCGCGATCGCGATCGCGATCGGTGCGTGCGTGCGTGCGTGCGTACTGTGAGACTCCGCAGAAGGCTGAGAACTTTAAGGGAAGGCAAAGACGAACACCCCAATAATTATTGTATTTTTAAATTGACGCTCTGCCTTTTTTCTTATGTAGGTTATAATGGTATCTCTTGGTGTATTTGGAATGTTTTTCACCCAGTTATGTTTTTCATGCACAGTTTGTTATAGGTTTTGTTATCGAAGATTTGATGACTTTGGTAAACTGATTCAAACATTTTCTGCTTAATGGCAGAAGTCGGATATCTTCTTTAGATCATTATAAAATATATGGCATAGAAAACTCAGTTTCATATAGATTTATTGATGATATGATTAGTAATTCTTGCTACTGCTGCCCCAGTAGAATTGCTCTTATTTGCTAGCAAAACTGTCTTGCAGTTATTTTAAGCAGTGACACTGAGTGTGACTTAAAGCTAGAATAATAAAAGAGCATAGATTTTAGTATTCAGCATTGCAATCTTTAAGCTTTGTGGCTAGCTCAGTCTAGCACAACTTATGCCAGTAATATGGGTGTTGGGGGTTTTTTTTGTGAGGAAATAATTGATAAAAAAAAGCTGAAGATGTATCTTAAGCCTTTTTCTGCTTGGATTGCAGAGATGTATCTGTGTCATTTTGAAAACTTGTTTTGGACATTGGCATCTAAGTTGCTCTTTCAGGAGTTATTTTAGCCCCCCCTCACTCTATCTTCTGAGGAGGTACCATGTTCCTCAAACTGCACCCTTGATCTCTGTACATTTTTGCACAATAGCAAAAATATTCATATGCTACTGGCAAATCTTTTGTATGGGCTTGCCTTGAAATTTCACTGTCAACTTAGATTTTAAGGTTGTGTAGCAATACATTGGCATACTGATTTTTGGCAATTAAAATGTCTTAATTATTGTTTTTATTACTTTACTGACATAATTCTAAATTGCTTGGCTATTTCATGATACCTCTTCCTGAGAAGAGAGGTTTTACAGAACCAAAATCTGACCAAATATTTTGCAATGTAAGTCTAGTATCTTACATTTCCTAACATTTGAAAAACTGTACATGTATATTAGATTTTTGGTGTTATGTGACATAAAAAATAAATACAGAGTTCTCTAATCTTTTATGCTTTTATTTTTTAAGTGTAATTGGAGATGGTTTTTTTGAAAATGTGTCCTATTTTTTTTTTAAACAAAGAGGCAGTAAACTTGTTGGAAGGCACAGTGGCAGCATCTACTAATGCCAGAAGAGCAGTATTTTTAAGTGCTTTCCATAAGCTTTTTTTTCCTGTGTGCATGTCTAAGAAAACCTCACCTGTTAAATCGATTATAAATTATATATAATTAATTATAAATCGATTATAAATGTTTATAATGAGATGTAAGAAAACCCCAAATCTACCAAACAAACACATTTTTGAAGGTTTGATTTAAGGTTAATTTGTATCTCTAGCAAGAATAAGATTTTAAAAACAGCATATCAGCTACCTTCAAAGACTGATAATTGTATTGCAAATAGTCATTCTGCAATTTCAAATGTACATAGCAGTCTGTTAGTGAATTACCTCTTAGGAATTCAATACTGTTCCCATCAACAACAAAGTGTAACAGGAATCTTTAGGGCATGAAATACTTTTCTTTCATCTGAACTTTGATTTCTGGTACATATCTGTTGTACGTTGGAAGTCTTTGTTCATGTTGCAGTTTGTTCTTTATTCAAGATTCAAAACCACAGTATACTTTTGCTATTCTGAAAACTGACTGGTAGAATGGTCAAGGAAGTTATTAAAGTAAGGGTACAGAAAGATAGAATCATAGAACGGTTTGGGTTGGAAATGACCTTAAAGATCATCTAGTTCCAACCTCCCTGCCATGGGCAGGGACACCAGTTAGTTGTCAGTTACTATGACAAAAGAGTAATCTGTTATCACCTTATGTTTTGCCACTGATGGACTGAACACTGATGATATCAATTAATATGGAGCAGCTGATGAATAGTATCCTCTTAAACAATTACAACTCAAATGCATATTACAGTGAAATATTTAGATAAAGGCAGAAAAGTCAGATGAAGAGAGGACCTGTAGTTGGGAAGCAAGACAACAAGGAACATGAGGACATGATTGTCAAAGGTGTTGAGGTTGTAATCCAGAAAAGGCTGTACATCTGGATGTTCAGAAGTACTAAAACACTGCTGAAATGTGACCATGCAATATTATGTTTTTGTTTATGATATGTTTTTTTTATGAATAAGTTCAAAGGATGGTTTTGCTGTAGCAGGAAGAACTTTTGTAGAACATCTCAAGATTCAGGTAACTTAAAAAGAAAAATAAAATTACTAAATTGTTTTAAATAGTGATGCATTTTCCTCACAGTTCCTGTTCATCATGTGGTTATTTGTAAGCCAGAATAAGTAACTGCAACTGCTTTTCTGCCTTTTTTTTTTTTTTTTTTAGTCTTGGTTACTCATGGTGCAGCAAACAGAACAACTGAGTAAAATAATGAAGACACATGCAGAGGATCTTAATTCTGGGCCTTTGCATAGGCTTACAATGATGATCAAAGATAAGCAGCAAGTGAAGAAGAGTTATGTAGGTGTTCATCAACAAATTGAAGCAGAGATGTACAAGGTATTTTATTCAATTGTGTTTTATAGATTTATTATAGTTTGTAGAAAATTAAGGGTGATTTTTTTTTTCTTCTGTTTTTGTCCTATGGTATAAGTGATGACCTGTGATATGTAGACTGTGTTTAGTTTCAATTTTCCTCCACATTTTCTCTCCCTTTGCTTGCTAGCTAACAAGGCAGAGATAGAAGAATGTTTTCAGTTATTCTATTTGGGTAAATATGGTGGGTTGACCCCAGCCAAGCAGCTAAGCACCCTGCCACTAGTGGGATGGTGTCGCAGGTGGAGCGATGCTCTTTACTCAGAGAAGTAGCAATATGTTTATTGACATAAACCAGTGATTTAATGGAAGTTTGATAGTAAATACAACAGTAGTTTAACAAGATTCGATGGCAAGGTGCACTTGATTATTTACTGTATAGAGGACAGGGTCAGACAAAACTGTCAGGAAGGACCCTCCCATTGAGTCACAATGTTCAGAAAGGACCCCCTTGCTTTCTAAACTCCTCAGAGAGGAGCCTGGGTGCGGCTGGATCCAGTCCTAGTCCCAGACTTGGTCAATGGTTTATGTCTAAAGGGTTATGTATGCATAATCAATCCTTTATATCACTTAGCTAAGATTTCAAAGTTTAGCATGCTATTAATTACTTACTGAGAATCTGTTGTGGCAAGGAGTCTCTCAACCTCGAGGAGGAACCTTGAGAGGCGGCCCTACTCAAGGGGAGATCCTGGCGTGCAGCCCATTGCTGGGCAGGAGAGCTCAAAGGGCTCTTGGACTGCTCACTGTTTATGGGGGCAAGATGATTGACTTATATTTGCATACTGGCCACAGGTTTCTTCCAAATTTGGCTTGAGTCAGACATGGATCAGCACTGTGGTTAGGTGGGTGTGTTGCTCACCTTAGCCCTTGGCTATTGTGTTGTTATCTGTCTCCCCTGAATCCCCTTTGAGCAAGATGCAGCCATCCTGACCAGACGCAGCCATTATGACCACCACAGGTGGTTATCACTTGAGCAGGGTTATGGGGGATAAAGGTCAGGTTGAGGGGAGTGTGTGGGGTGTGGCACGCTGTCACAGATGGGGGAGAGAATAGGAAAAGCAAAAGTGGGAAAACTTGTGGATCAAGATAAAGGCAGGTTAAGTGGGGGGAGGGGGGGGAGAAATTAACAAGTAATGCAAAGACAATCGTTCCCTACCTCCCACAAGTAAACTGATGCCCAGTCAGTCTTTGAGCATTTGCTACCTCCCCCAAATACCCCTGCCTTCACTTTTCATTGCTGAGAATGTTGCAGACAGGAGTGGAAGGTCTTAAGGTCGCTTAAAGAATCACCGACAAAGATATCAGGAAAAGGTGATTTTAATATAGATTTATAAAAGTGTGACTTAACAGAGTTTGATGGCAAGGTTCGCTCTATTACTTACTATGTGGAAGGGACGTGCAGGGGTTGGAATTGGATTGGAGTGACCTACACGGGGATCAGAGGAAATGATTTATACAAGGATAGAGGAGATTGAGTCAGGATCAGGTTGAAGTGATTTGCACAGGGATCAGGGAAAAGAATGAGGAAGGCCCTCCCGTTGAGTCACGAGGTTCAGACCAGACCCCCTTGCCTTCTAAACTCCCCCTCAGAGAGGAGTCTGGGCATGGCTGGATCCAGTCCTAGTCCCAGACTTGGTCAATGGTTTAAGACTAAAGGGTTTAGGTGTAGGGATTTCAGTGTAGTGCTTTAACACATAATTATGGGTCTGGTGTGAGTTGGAATAGCAGCAAATTGAGGTTGGTTGACACTTTTATAACAAAACACAAAATTAGATTAATTATATTATTTTCTAGCAACATCTAATAATCAACAATTTGTTATAATCAAGCACAGTGGTTCAATTAAAGATTTAACAAAGTTTCTAAACTAAATTGCTCACACAAACACCCAGAGATATAGTGGTTAACCTATGTTAAAATGTTAAATTTCAGTACCTAATGATCATTGAACTGCATGAAAAGAAGTTGCAATGAAATATTCTTCCGATTGATCTGAGAGATAGAATTATAGTAATATACTATAATTCCATCTCGCAGATCAATCGGAGGAATATTATAGTATATTACTATAATTCGATCTCTTTGCTACATATATGAGAAGTAGAGGACTACTTACTCTTTCCCATTGGATAGACCAACTTCCTTCATGAGGCATAGGGTAGCGGTCTACTGCGATCATGGAGAGCGCTGAAGGACCTCATTTCAGGATTGAGATTTATAGGTTCACAAGATGTTTGACTTCGGTCAGTATTCGGTCAGTAAGGGAAGTCCCATGGGACAG
>VZRW01001116.1:15123-38152 GCA_013398125.1 Aegotheles bennettii | reverse complement strand
CTGCGGGGAGGCGGCGGCTCCGCGCCGCGCCCCGAGACAAAAGGAGGAACCCCCGCGGCTGGGGGGGCTCTGCGGGCCGGGCCGGGGCTGCGCTTGGGGCGGGGTGAAAGCAGCGCGGGTCTCGGGAGGGCTCCCCCAGCCGGGCCGGAGCCGGGCCTGCGGCTCTGCCCATCGGGACATCCCCGGCGGAGCCTGGGCGAGCGGGAGCTTGAACTTGGGTGGATCGGGCGCGGGAGGCAGCGCTGCCGGGGACAAGGCGCGGCGCCGGCCGGCTCCTTGGTAACGTTCTCATCCGCTTCCTCGGTGTTTTCCAGGAAACGCCGCTGAGGAACAGCCCCAGCCCTCCCAACAGCACCGGCGGCACAATCGACAGCGATAGCTGGGATCCCCGGTTCAATGACGCCCCCTCTTCTGTCTCCCTGCCCGCCAAGACCAAAAAGAACTTCAGTCAGCTTAAGCGAGCGAAACCGTACGGTTCCCTGTTCCAGCGGGCAAAGCCCGGCAGCTTCCTGCCGGAGCGAAAGCAAATCGATAAGATCAGGAAGAAGAAAAAGCTGAAGAGGAGGGAAACGGAAGTATCTACAGAGGAGGACTACGAGGAGAAGTTGCTGGAGCTGGAGGCGGAGGACTCTTATGTGGACACGCCGATGAGTCCCTCATCTGAGGGCGACCCTCAGTCTGCAGCCGAGCACTGCTCGGTGTGGGACTCTGACACGCCATCCAGTGTCTCCTACTCTGCCGGCACGGCCGAGCAGACAGTGGAGATCCAGAGTGTGGGCAAGCGAACGGTCATCCGGCAGGGCAAGCAGGTGGTGTTTCGGGATGAGGACGGCACCGGCGATGACGAGGACATCATGGTGGATTCAGGTAGGTGGCCAGGCTGTTGGAAGAGGATGGGCCAGGTGGAAGCCCTGGTGCTGTTGCCAATCTGTTTGGTACTCTGTGTAGCACAGCGCCAAGGGGCGCTGCCTGGGCGGAGTTCGGCAGCGGTTGGGTTTTCAGGGCGAGGGGGGTTGGTTGGCTGATTCTGCAATAAACCAGGTGAAAAGCTATGGCTTTATAGAAGCAGGTGGTTCTCCTCTCCTGGGTTACGGCCTCTCTTGTAGTGCTGAAAGTCACTTCCCACATGAGAGAGACCTGGAAAAATCAGCAAAGTGCCCGTCTTTGAAACGCAGGTAGTTAATCTAGTGCAAAAGCAGAGTGAATTCTTGGTGCAGGTGAGACGTTGGCTATTAACAATGTAGTTGCCATTCTCTTTGCAGATGACGACTCGTGGGACCTGGTCACTTGTTTCTGCATGAAGCCTTTCGCTGGGCGGCCGATGATCGAGTGTAACGAGTGCCACACCTGGATCCACCTCTCATGCGCCAAAATCCGCAAGTCGAACGTCCCAGAGGTCTACATATGCCAGAAGTGCCGGGACTCCAAGTTTGACATTCGCCGCTCGAACCGCTCCCGGACGGGCTCACGCCGGCGCTTTCTGGACTAGGGAAGGGAGGCGCGTGCTGGTGCGCTGCTTGGGCGGGCGGGCGACCGCTGGGATCCCAGGAGAGCTCCCCCGAACTGCTGCTGCTCAGGCTGAGGGGCTGCCCGGCCGCCAGCGGCGACAGGGACGAGGAGTCGCCAGGTCGTGGACAGCCGGGGCTGGAAAAGGCTGACTGTTCAGAACTGCTGCTAGATACCGACCAGCTCGAGGGGCGGATGGAGCTCTCTGGGTACCCTGGGGTTTTGTCCGGTTACAGCTGTGAACTGGGTTGTGTCTGGGGAATGTACAATACCTTTGCCACGTATGTTTTCTCATCCCATCGGGAAACTGCAAACCGTCTCTGTGCTAGGAAACTCCTCCTCCTCCAGAGAGGGAGGGGGAGGAGGAGGGAATCTGTGTGAAGAGTCTGAAAAGTAAACGGCCATGTGTTTTAATTTTAATGTAATATTATACCTGCCCCTTTGTCCGTAAATATCAATCTTAGATATTCTAAGGCTCCGCAGGAGCAAGTGTCACTGCGTGCCACCTTCTGCGTGATCTGCCGCATCTTCGCTGGGCCTGGGCAGTTCTGTGACTTCTTCCTGTGCCTCTAAAGGAAGCGAGCAGCCCTTTTTCTGGACAGGCAGCGCTGGGGAGTAGCGACACTGGATTTCTTCCCAGAAGGTCTCTTCTTACGGTGATGTTTTGTGACTTTGTTTTGCATGATTGGCTCAAATGTGTGTGTGATACAGTTTGCTCCGTTTCCCGGCCCTTCGTTAAACTCTAAGGTGCTGTTTTAAGAAGATGATGACTCTCCCTTTTCTCAGCCCAGATTTCAAACGTGGACTGTAAAAGGGGCCATAGTAAACTTAGAACCTGGCAGGTCTGGTTTGGGATTGGATCATTTCCATCCAAGTACTACAGCTGAGTTGACTTGGTTTTGCTGTTTGTTTCTTGAGACTGGATTTGTAATCAAAAAAATGGAATCTTTAACCTATTGGTTGCAAATTACACAGATAAAAGCAAACGCAGGCTATGCAGCTAGCAAGGTGAGTGCAGTGAAGATCCATCCGGTGCAGGGGAGGACAGGAGAGCGCTGAGGCCCCTGCCGATGCTGCTCAGCCTGTTCAGAAACGTGACAGGGAGTCGAGGCCCATATGCAAGGCCACCGAGATGATGGCGTTGTTCCTCGATGACCAGAGCGAGCTGTATGTACCACACAAATCCAGTTAACGTTTGGATACTTCCCTGAAGTTATGCCTGATGAACAACATCTGCTCTGTCCGGTGACCGTGAGGCAAGGGAGGCGTCTGGCTGGTACCGCGGCTGAAGCCAGACCAGCCACGCTGGCAGGGATGTGTCAGTCCTGCAGAGCCACCCTGTTAGGCCACCACCCTACCCGAGTACTGATCATCAGGAGATGCATCCTGGTGATGACCACAGGTCTTTCTAGTACGCAGAGGCAGGCACCTCCTTCAGACATCTGACACAGGGCTGCCAAACGTGGGGCAGGCGGTCCAGCACTGCAGTGCCCTGGGGCTCCGCTGCGTGGGATGTGGGGCTGTGATGGGGCTGCCAGCCTGGCTCAGAATGGTGGAGCTGCACGGTGTGTAATGGTTCTTCGGTCCTGCTTTATAAAAACCTCGTTCCACCAAGCCGAACAACTGACTCTGGGTTCTGAAAACCAGCTCCAGCTTCTGTAAAATCTCAAGACCATCACCATATGCTGCCTTCCAGAAGCTACGTGGAACCACCGAGGAGTTTGCCAAAGACTTGCCCCTGACAGCTGCCTGACTGTTCTTTGCAGCCAGAAAAATAACCAAAGTTCTCAAATGCTGCCATTTCACTCTGCAAACAGAAAGGCTTTGGGAGATCCTTGTCACAAGCTGTGTAAGAGTTGGACCTGCTCAGAAAATTGTTATCTCTGTGTTTACAGCGCATCTGCAATTTGACTGGACCTCTGGAATACGTTCCTGAAGCTTTTATAGAAGTGGTGAACTGCCAAGCAAACGCTCCTCTTTTTCACAGAGGTACAATGCTAATCAATGTTGACTGACTCTTGTTCTGTTTCCTTTCCAGATGTATCCCAATAGATGGTGTCTGACAAGTCCAGCACGTTACAATATCAGCAGAGAGAAAAAAACCACATCTCCATTCTTTTAGTTCATCACGTTCAGCCATGTATAATTATAGTTTAATTCAGAACTTTATTTTTTCATTAAAACTGTTTTAATGAACCTTTTTTTTCTTAAATGTGAAACAAGTTAACAATGGCTTTGTTTTATTCCGAACTCAGGAGTCTGCTGTTATGATTTACTGGTGTGTAAAGCAGTTGTGCCAAGTGGCAGCAAGACCTGACCCTTCCAGTGCCCTTCCCTGAACAACATAGAGGGGTCAGGTGTGGGTAGGAAGTGCCGCAATTGTTCCTTTCACATGCTGACAGGTATTCCCACCTCTCTGTAGTAGTTGTTCCTTGAGACTACTGGCCAAGATGACCCCATGCCTGTCCCACCTGCCTGAGAGCCAGGTCCCTGCAGGACCGGGCGCTGCAGCCTCAGGAACAGGCCTTGGGCTGTGTGGCATCAGCGGCACAAAGGCTGGCCTGCTCAGCCAAACCCCTTTAAACCCTCCAGGAGCTCTGCTGAAGGAGAACTCCCTCCCCCCCACTCCTGCCCCACTGCAGGGCAGCACTGAGAACCCCAGACCACCACAGGGATGTTGGTGCCACCACCCCAAAGGCACTGTTGCTCGCCCAGCATCATTGCAAGCAGCAGCCTTAATATCCTCACAAACTTAAAAGCTGGCTCTTAGGAAATGGCACTGGATCATACTAGAAGCTAAGCTCTGGCTGCTTATAATGTCTATTTTAATTGTATTTGTAAATATAGAGTGATAAACAGAAGTCCCAGAGGAGTTGTAGCTGTAAAATGGCAGTTTCTCATAGAGCAGGAATGTGGAAAGCAGTGGGTTCTCACATGGGCCTATTCTTACAGTCTCTCCAGAACTTTGCACTGATAGAAAATAAGGAAGAGAAGAGGAGGTGGGATGGAGCAGGGGATTCAGCAGGACAGACCCAATAGCTGGCTCCAAGGGAGGAGACTGATATAAGACAGACAGGCTCCACCTTGTGGGGACAACGTAGCAATGCCTTGACAACTACAGAGACCGCAGGGGAGCAAAAATGGAGCTCACACTTCAACTACTGCAGAGCAAAACCTACTGCAGCAGCCCCATGGATGGGGAAGAGCACTCGCAGTACTTGAAAGGAGGGAAGAAGCAAGAGTCTGAATCCTCAGTGAGCTACCTAGCAGGGAAAAACAAGCTATCACCCAGTTTTTATGATGTTTAGCCAGGGAATGGGGCAAGGCCTGTGTCAGTATTAATCGTGAGGGATTTTACTTTAACAAGTTGAAAATTCAGATGTTCAAAGTCCAAAGTTAAGGTTCACCTGGCCCTTGCACAAACTTCTTCGCAATTAGACAGAAAGGTAACTGAGGTACAGGAGGAAGGCAGGAGAACCTAGTCAGGTCTCTGCTGAGAACAGAGCTGTGATGAGAAGAAATCCCCTGCTGACTCTGAGCCCTGCTCAGGTGTGAACACACCGGTTAAGTTCCATAGGAGGAAGTTCAGGTGTTTTTTACACCAGTGAAAATACATGAAAAAGGAATTTCTGGTGGAGATTTCTGCCCAGTTCAACCGTTACACACACAAGTGATCAAAAGAGGTCAGTAAGCAGGATGTGACAGAGGGTGCAGTTACACTTACAAGACTTGCAACCCTTGCTTTTCAGGAGTTTATTTTCAAGAGTGCCCTACAAATGCAAAGGGAATATGGGCTACTTTTCAGCTGAATATAATTTACTGCACATTTTACATTTAATTTTCAGATCAACAGAACACTGGTTGTAAGTGAAATCACCTCCTGCACCAGGAGCTGGTCACATCTGAAGAGTTTTGTTTTTAATAAAAACAAGTGAACACCCCTTAATTGTACGAACTTGTTTTTCCAGATGGGGGAGCATCTCTTTCAGACTGGCTCAAATAAGTCTGCTTTCGGAAATCTAATTCTTCTGTTACAAAGACCTGAGCAAAGAGAACCACGGTTGCACAGAACAAGGGGCTGGGTATGTGCCAGGACATGATTTATGGCAATAGTTGTCAAGAACAATGCATTGCCAAGCACTGAAAGCTGTACAAGGACTCACCAAGAGCAGAGCTGTGACTGAGAAACAGCCATGATTATTCCTTTTCTCTATGAAAAAGCTTCAGTAGCGTTGACACAGTGTGTAGTAGATACTTTAAGGCTGCTGTTTCCACCTGCTGCGTCACTAGAACATGACTGCCCTTTTTGCTGGTAAATCACTGGCATGGCTTCTATGCAAGATTAATCCAACGAATCTATGTCATAAATGATGCTTTTTAGAAGGGGCAGCTGAATTTTACATTTCCAGATCTTCACCCATTTAGCATCTCTCCTCACTTTGGTCTGGTTTTCTTGTAGGAACTACATTCTTTTTCCTAGAAATAAATTAGATGGGAAGAGATAATTGCAGCATCAGAATCAAATTAATTGCTGCCCTCCTCCACTTGCTTTCCTCTTTTCTTGATAACCTGGTTCTAGGTGGCAGAAGGATTAACAAGACTGTTATACCCTGCATCCTTGTCTGGAATAGCAGTGTTTGAAGTGAGCAGCGGAATGGATTCATGCTGAGGAGGTCCATGTTACTACAAAAGGCAAAGAACTTAATTTCAAACATACTTGTTCTTAACAAGTACATTTCCAGTAAGATTTGAGACAGAAAACAATCTCTATCCTCTTTCCAACAAAAGGATTTACGCAGAGGCCTTCCAGGAGGCGGCCAGAGAACTAAACTTCCCCTCAGGAGCAGAGAAAGGCAAGTTACCTACCCCAGGAAGTATGCTGAGAATTGAGAACAAGTCTTCTTCCCTGCTCAGTGCAAGAAGATAACGTGTGAGACTGTACAGATGGACAGTGGCCAAACCACAGCAGGAAAGGCTTGGCTGCATGACGGGAGGTGCTCAGTGCCCCCTTGCACAACCTCAGCAGAAAGCACTGCGCATTCAGAGTCACGTTGCTTTATTGGTTACTGAGCCACAATTCAGAGTATTGCCTTGGAGCCACCTGTAGCAGCAGGTTCTCTCATTTTGTCTCCTAACATGACTGGTAGGACACCACCTGCTATATGGATAGTAAAAATAAAAACGTCTCTGTTCAAACTTGCAGTGTCCAGGGAAGGTTTTGTTGTATCCGTTGACCCAGGTACCACAACAGGCACACGCCCTCACCGGATTAGCCGTCTGCATCGATCCTGTGAGCTGTCGGACAAGAACAAGGAATGGATGGATATACACCACTTCTGCCAGATGGGACACACCCCAGCTTGAATTTACCACTGTACCAGGGGCAGACAGGAACATTTCTGGCTGCTAATTAGACACAATTCATAAACACCTCCAATGTACTTATGGAAGCTTTGCAAGTTGGATATGCTTCTTAAATTGGGCCAGGGAGCTGGTCACGAGTAAATATGAGGTTTGTGCCCTTCAGCCAACCCCCCAGACCCACAGGGGTACCAGTAAAACCTGTCACTAGCAGGTATCAGTTTCACAGAATTATTCTGGCAGGGGAAGTTTTAGCAGATAAATGGAGCTGAGGAAGGAATCTGGCTCAGGCATCCACCTTGCCTTCACACATTCAGTTCAGTCCTCAAATATCAACCCATGCTGTGAGTTGCCCAGCAGGGACACCAGCCGCTGTAGGAAGCCTCTGCTTGTACCTCCAGTTGGGTATATAGGGTTAGATGGTGTGAACAGCTGCACTGGTGCTGCTCTCTTAGGTCATACTCCAGAGGCGTATCATGGCCAGTCCCTTTCAGTAACCCGAGTTCTGAACCCCAGTTCTGTGTGCTTTGCCACACAGAGCTGGAACAATCCTTTACTGGTTCCTGAAGGAAGACACAGGGCAATCCTTGCTACTCACATTGCTTTGGTATCCTAAGGGCCTCGTTGTCAGCTGACATCACTTGGTGCAGAACTCCTCGGAACTGATAAAGCACTTTCAAACTCTTCTCCTCACCCACGCAGGGGTCGTAGAAACCCGGCAGCCCAGCCTTGAACCAGAGAAGGACAGACTGAGCATCAGAGGAAGGGCCTTCACAGCTCTCCAACTGAGCGAAAACATTTATTAGTGCCAGAATGAGGTGTCCTTAAAAAAAAAAAAAAAGGACTTTTGTTGCAAATGAAATGAGATGCGAAGCTAAGGAATCACCTCCCCAGTGGCAAGTTTTAAAAGCAGAAAAGAGTGAATTGGGGGGGGAAGTTTCTGGTGTACAGCCCCAGAGTCTGTAACATGCACTGTCCCACACTGCAAACATGAAGATACTGCTGCTTTGGCACTGGAAATGCCCAGAGAAACAGAAGTTCCTTGAGGTTCATAACACTTGGTATGGAAATGGCTTCTGTAAACTGACCTAGAGCCACTGGCTTCAAGCACACTGAAGAAATCCCCCGGCAGGACAGCATACAGTTCAACTGAAATTCTGAGTCACACA
Source organism: Aegotheles bennettii (assembly GCA_013398125.1). NCBI lineage: Eukaryota > Metazoa > Chordata > Aves > Caprimulgiformes > Aegothelidae > Aegotheles > Aegotheles bennettii. The sequence continues at coordinate 30,116 of VZRW01001116.1, read as the reverse complement.
TCTGAGCCCTTGAGCCTGGGCTTTGACAGAACAGCTACGTACCTTGGATGCCTCTGTAAGGATGAGTTTAGAGTCTTTCACCAAGCACTGCAGGGGCACAGTCACATCTATTACTTTCACCTTCTCATTCTTCCTGCTGTTGTCATTAACAAACTTCCCATACCAGGCGTTCACTACAATCAAACCTGCATTTCACATGAAATCACAGATGTGATGAGAGGTTTCCACCAGCAGCTAGGCAAACACTGATGAAAAGACCATCCCAGCATTTTCTCTTGCTTTCAGTGATATTTAAATTTTCCCTGCCTGGACCCATGCTTCTCAAAATAGAAGAATATTTCTGCCTGGGTGTTTGTCAGCAATCTTCAGCACTAGGACAGAATTACAGGACTTCAGTGCCACACTGATGTGACAGTTCAAGTGGGTGTCAGTCCACTTGGGAACATTCTCTTGAAAACTGCTAGCAAACAATTCTGATTTCTGTTATGATGCAGGAACAAACTCTGTAAGGTCTCTAGTGAAACCTAAACTCCAGGCTACAACTTTTGCACATATTCATACACACACACCTCTCTTTTGTGAAGAAATGAATCCAGACTGTTGCCTTCAGCCTGTTGATCCACCTCACAGCATGGCCCAAGATCACATTCTGTGGATTCCTACTAAGTTCAGGCACCAGAAGCCGAATCATAGTGGAACTTCCCCACTACATGTGCAACAGCAATTACGCTGTGCTTCATTGAGGGTGTAAATGAAGAAACGATAACCTTGTATTTCTCCCCCTCAACCACTGAGCCTTTGCATTGTTCCTTCCTCTCTCCAAACTTATGGAACAAGTAAACCGTGTTGTAATCTTTACCCATTCTGGCTTCCTCCGCTTCAATTATCCTCCGGACAGACTCTTGCATTAGCCGGACCTGTCACAACACAAGGGGCAGAGCAAAAATCAAGCAGTGTCAGACACTTTGCCCAAAGAGAAAAGCCCAGAGTGAAACCAGCTTCTTAAACTATGGGCAGTTAGTTACAGGAAAGACTTACCGCAGCTTCAGCCTCCTGCTTCTTCTGGAGGATGTCGCTGGCTGTACTCTCCCTTTGCTTCTCCAGCTCTCTGGCATAAGCAAGTCAATATCACATCAGGTCTACACAGCGGATGGGATTCAGCCACAAAGTGGCAGACGTCTGCTTACCCACCCCAATTACAACTGACCCACCACCTCACATGAATGACCTTGGTTCTAAGGTTCTTCCCCACCTTTCAAGATCTTTTTGTAGGCTTCCAGCACTCAGTAGTATTGATGATGCAGTGAACCACAGTGCCTCAGCTGGATATCCCAGCCTTTACACCAGACCCCCAGCAGCACTTATGTGGGACTTTCCAGCTCTGAATTTAAAACACAGTCTTGCGAGCTCACCTCTCCTTTTGTGCCCTGAGGTAGGGTTTGATGATTAGCCTATGCATGGCGAAGTAGATAACTAGAGGTCCCACGGTGGCATAGAATACAGCACTGGGAAGCAGCTGATCTGTTAGGTGGACAGGGAAGAAGTATGTCTGGCTAGCTCTATTCAACCTGGAACAAAGAAAAGGACAGAGTAACAGGTAAGAGGAAACACAGTTGTATGTGCTTGGTTAGGTACACTTAGCAGCAGTGCATGCTGCTGAACAACTGCTAAACCAAAGGAGAGATGAATGATGGGCTCAAAAAGGTGTAAATCTGATAAACCAAAACAAGATGATGGTAAGACAGACAGCTGACACAACTGTGAGCCAGACTTTTATGTAGAAGACATCTCTTGTGATAGTGCCTGGCCATTCTAAAGTGTGTTTTTTGTCTTAGGAGAATTTATTTGGTCACTAATTTCATCAGGGAAAGAGACCAACATCATCATCAAGAGAAAAGACCTTACAGAGAAGGTCTATGTTCACAACACCGGCATGTGCCTTCAAGGGAGGTGTACATAAATATTTTTTCTGATGCTTATAATAATATCTATTTTAGAAAACGTTACTTTTCTTGGGACAGAGGTCTTCATGGCCTTACAGCAGTTCAGCATCCTGGCAGGCCCTCTGCTGGCACCAATTAAAAATGCACGACAGTATATGAACCCTTAAAGGGTTCTGCTCCTCTTAGTGAATTGCATCTTACTAATAGGATAATCACCTCTATTAGTTAACAGTAATTTACTCATTCAAGTATATACTCGTGTACAGTATTATAGAAACAGAATGCAATTAAATCCATTTCCACTAACAACATTTTCGGAAATCTTTCATCCACTTACCATAATGCTCCAAACCTTACTTTAAGCTGTATTTTCAGAATATTTTGATGTACACACACACTAGTCCTGAAAGGGGTGGCTCAGGCTCAGGGTAACACCGGCAGAAGGCACACATGGCTTCCGATGGGCACCACTGTATTAGAGGTGAGGGCAGCTGCAACCTTTCATAGTGATTTATCAATATACCTGTATTGCCCTAATTTTGGGACCTTCCCACCTGAATATTGGAAATAGAATAATACACGTTATAGTCAGCATTAGCAATATAGACTTATAATCTTGAACTGACTTGATTTTCAAAGAAACTCCTTGGGGAACACCAACACTGACGGTGGCTCCTAAAATGCTGTGCCTGGAGATCTTCCTCTCTGCTCCGTACTCCACTATGGTCCCAAAGAAACCCGCCCTAAAACGACAGAACCAAGAACTGGTAAGACAGGGAAGACTCTGAATTTCTGTTTACTGAATCCTGTATTTCATCATGAAAATACATCTGTATAAAGCAGATGTTGGCCACTGGAAGATTCATGGTGTATCTACAAGGTGAGATTAGCCTTTTCAGCTTGTACAGTAGTAAACAGACTGGAACAGGAACTTGTGGCTTTCTTATTGGTGATGATACAGAGACTTCAGACACAAGCATTTGAAGTCCCACTTATACAAAGCAGCACACAGAGCTAAGCCTCCAAGACATTCACTTCATCATTTACCAGATCTAATTAATGAAAAGCAGATTCCCAAAGACCACAGAAGCATTTGATTTGTGTGGAAACTGGAGGCCTACAACAGCAGAAGAGGACAGAATCTTCAGGCTGAGAGCAATACGAATTTCCTCTTGCACACTTACTTGAGAGAACCTTTCACTCGTGTTTGATCATCATCCTGAAACTTATGCTGATAACTGACCATCATGAAAGAGTGGGGGATTCCCAGCTGAAATACAAGAGGCACAAACGTTTGAAAACGTACTGCTGGCCACCACTGAATGTTCCCCCAAATTTCCTTTCTTACCCCTTAAGTGGCACAGAAAACACAGCAATGCTTGCCACTTACTGGTCACAATCTCTGCAGTCTGTGTTGTGCATCCTGACCCTAATCTGAGCTGATCCACATTAGACATGACAATGCTGGTGCAAAGCGTCGTGCTCTGCTGGTTACCTATGTTACATGTTCATACACGACAGTATCAACTGCTCCGTTATCCTCTAGTCCCAGGCCAAAATACTGCTGGGATGGGAAAGCTGAGGCACATCTCTCCTACGGGTGGTATCACTGTCCCCTGTGCACAGCAACAGGACTCTCACCTGTAACGCCATGGTGAAATGGCTGGTTTTTGTATCACGGACAATGCTAGTGTTCATGGCTGACTGGATGCCCCACCGCCACTGTAAGTACCCCATCGTGTTCTTGTCGAGGTTGCGGGCTAGGACCATGGTGAGGCCTGGGCGAACCCCACGGGAGGAAAACTGCAGGGCACAGTTTGTAGTGATGAAACTAGGAGAAATAAGGAAAGCCTCATTAGTGACAAAACACAGGCTCCCAGATGGCTTTAAATTCCTTCTTTCCCAGGAGGCTTGCTGAATATGCAGAGACTATCCTGCAGAGAGCATGACATCCGAGGGTTTCAGGAAAAACTGTAATTTAGACTGTCCTGACCACAGCACTGCCCAGAAGAGCAGGGTCATGCAACACACAGCATACAAGCATTTTGATCAGTACTAAATCACGACTGCAAGTCTAAAGAAGAAATACCTTATTTTGTAGGATAGAAAACAAATCCAGAATTAACATGGAAGAGAATTCAAGCCGTTTAGTTCCTTAGTGTGGAATATTAACTATTAGACCATTTTTCTAATATTTACCATCTTGGTGTAAGATTACGAAATATCTTCAGACCGAAGAGAGGTCCCTGAAGGTCTCCTGCTCCAAACTCCAACTGTTCAAATGCACAATGCCAAATTGTCAGAAAAAAGCATCTTTTACAGCAGTGGAAAATTACTTCACAAGCATCATTTACATCAGACATTTTAGACATCTGAGTAACATTTACCACATATTTCAGCATCCTCTCTTTTCTGCTAGCTTTGCATTCAGAGTAAGAGGTATCTCACTAGGTAGGGTCCTCATGAGTAAAACAAAGCCAGCTTTGTAGTGCTACAGGCTACTTCTACAAGCACCTGCTCTGGTTGCTCCAGTGAAAGTGGAGAAAACGCTTCCATCACAGCCCCAGAATGGGAAACAACAAGGCTGCTGCCCTCTGAGGACAAGAGTCCTTTTCAGGACAGTCTCACAGGAATGTTGTCAGCAGTTCTGCTGCTGCACAATCTCAGTGCCTGCTGCTTCATCCACTAGTCTGGGTGACTTCCAGGGCTGCTATTCAATGCTTATTTGGTGCTGTTCAGCCTTGTGAACAAAAGCAGTTCTTAGACCTGACACTTTTCATGACAAAACCTGTAAAAGCAGTTCCTACTAGATTTGCATCTCCCAAGTTCATTACATGTTTTTTTAAGACTTTTATAGCCAACTGACTCATGACAATATCCACAAGCTTCTGTATTACCAATATCACAAAATCCTGATGTAAATGATATGCCTCCAGTCTACAAATTCTCAAACGAGAGGAAAACTCCCTTTTTTCACAAGCTGAGGAAACAGGTTAGCTGGAGCTAGTGTGCAAAAAGGAAGGTGCAGAAAGCAGCCACCTGCCAGCCACAGCAGCGATGCCATGAGCATCTCTATGGAACATAGAAAATGAGAGGTGAAACAGAGCTAAAGTTCCCTAAAGAAAATAAACCCTAAGTAACTAATCCAAGCAGCCTGAAACAGACTGGATATAAAAACGCCTGACGCACTCTTACCTCTCCCCACCCCTTGGCAGAAGTCACTCGTCTCAGAGCAATGTTAATCGAACCACCTCCATTCCCGTTCTGGGTGGAAAGGTTACCAGACAGTATGGCTGTGTCCGTGGCAGTCAGTGGTGCCTGAAAAATGAATATATTGTTACCAATTACTCTGATCCCTATTCACACATCTAACGCATGTTCTGCAAGGACATAATCATGACTGCAGAGACTGTCAGTGCAGAGAGACAGGTAACGCTCCAGTTCACTCCTTGCCATCCACTGAGCCCAAGTGTTTGAACCAGACACTGCCACACTTGCTGTAAATTTTGTTTTCAAAGATCAAGTATGGCAAAAAGTGAGATAATTCTTACAATACCAGACATCTGTGACACCTTTACTGTACCACCATGAAGTCCCGACCCTGAGCTGCAAACCCTTCTAATCTCACTGGCAGACTGAATTTCTTCAACTCTCTGGAGCAGAGGTAACACTGCTCCTTCTCTTCCTTACCCATATCCCTCACTGGGCGCCGTTCATTTTCACACACTAAATACTCCCTGTTCAGTGAGCATTAGAGACCTGTTTTCAATTGTGACTGAGCCTCCCTGCTCGCAGGAAGGCAGGACTGCTCTAGCCTACAAACAGTCACACAAACACATGCTGTAGAGTCAACATACAGTCCTCTGGAACTGAGCTTCCTCCTCCTGCCCACACTGGTCATCACATCCTTCCACAGACCAAGGTGAGAGCCCCTTTGGCAGTGTTCCATTTCCCACTGCTGTGCCCTGCAGTGCCTCCTCAGCTCAGGCCCTGCTCTGCCCCAGCAGCAGTGCCTGCCCTCCGTACCTCAATGGACTGGGATATGTGCATTTTGTTTATCTCAATCTGGGGAAAGCTGCTCCCGGGTACATCTTCGTATTCTTCCTCGTAACGATCAAAGAGGTCAGTGGCATCTATTCCAACACTAATTGTTCCCTAAGGAATGACAAGTGAAACAAGTACTTAGCATTAACAAATGTCTGACATACATAGGCCAAATGGCCAAAGCATCCTTCTAGATGATTTTTTTTTTCATTTTTTTCTTGTTTTGAAATTACCTTTTTCACTCTAAAATGCATTTCTTATGCATTCAAAACAAACAAAAAAGAATGATTACAATATTCTAAAATATAAATCATAAAATAAACTGGATAAAAGACAGTTTTTCAGCAGGAATGCAACTTGTAATACAGTAGGTGATTTTTCTATTGTGACAAATTACAGAAGCAAGTAGAACAATTTTACACAGCAGGTTTCTTCTTCCCCCACAGCTGACTGCTCTGTCAGGATTTTAAAGCTGAAATATTTCAGAAATTGATTTTCGTCAATGGTACTTGGCCAGAAATCCTCTAAATGCTTTCTTCTTATGAGTTATCTGAAACAACTTCGTTTTGAGCTGCATCATTCACTTTCAATTGATCTCATTAGTCAAAAATGGTTTTCTTTTTCCTAGTTTATATCTTGTAATCAAAAGAAAAAAAGCTTGACAAAGATAGACTTTTAGCAAGTAGTAAATATTTCCTTTCTTAGACCACAGAAAAGCTTATTCTTACAAAAAACTAGGCCACAGCTAAATAGTCTGGCTACCTGCTGCTGTGCTCACTCAGAATAACAGCAAGAGTGGGTTTATTTGAAAAGTGCACAGTTAGATCCTTGTCTGGGCCATATAACTTTAAGAGGCTTTGGAAACCTCCTCTATAGACCTATTCAGCAGCATTCCAGCTCATATAAAATGTACCAGTTGCAATAAAAAAAACCCTCTGTGAACCAGCACAGAATGAACTCTGAGCAATTTGTATAAAGAAACTCAATAGCTGGGTAGGTACAAAACCATTCACACAGAGTCCAAGTCTGGATGGAATAAATTCTTATTTCAATCCGAGTGAGCATTTTTCTTGCTCGCTCCACTCTAGTCAAACACTGAACCATAAATATAGGAAGAACTGCAGAGTCTGACAGGACCCCAAACTGTTTATTTGCTGTGGAGATTCCTGACCTCTTATCAAGGTTTAGTTTCTGATTTCTTACACAGCAAAAATTGCATAAATATTTTAACACAGGAAGGTGTGACTATTTCCAGAAGAACTCTGGAACAGGGGCTGTGCCCCAACCGTTTACAAACGACTCTTGGCAGGGGGGCAAACTTCAAAGCAATGACGGCCATTGTTCTGTTTGTGGCAGCACAAACAAAGAGCTCCTGCCCTACTCCTGGACTACTTTTCAGGAACCATCTGCAAAGTCACCTTCACAGCCTCTGCTCTCCAGACACTACAGCTTCTCCTATGTTGTGCTGTTCCTTGAAACGAGGCCAAAATAAGAGCCGAGCAAGGCAAAACCACCAGCCACCAAGGAAGCAGTGCAGCCCTGCACCGCTGCTCCAGCCCTCTGGAAAGACATGGAGTAGAACAGCCAAAGAGAAATAGAAAGTGCCAACTCCACTCAATGAAATTCCAGCAAATGCCAGAGTGGCCAATCAAACATGTCTAAACAGGTGAGCATTCATTTTCACAAAAGAGAGAAGTATCTCCATTTTCCCCCCATCCTCTTCAATTCAAGGAAATGTAAAACCCAAGATCTTTCGGAATAGAGGCAGAATGGAAAGAAAAGTTTTCCACATGGAGGGACACACTCAGCACAGAACCTTCACCAGACTGCAACTTTAAATTCCAAGTGAAAAACATCTTACTGTACCACATTTATTCATACCGCAATGCTTGTCCTCATTGTAGAGATGCATCAAGGTCCACACACATTCCTGAAATTCGTTTCACCTCCTTGCTTTCAATCCTATTTAAAATCTTATGATTTCCTTTTTCACACCTATGAATTTAAAAATAAATATCCCTCCCAATGAAAAAAGGAAAACACCTGAAACTATCCACAACTCCACAAGACCAGTTCAGAGGAAAGGAGCTCCTTGGCTCCTCAGATCTCTGATTTAGCTGCCTCTCACTGAAGTGGGCGGTGGACTCCATGCAGACATTTTTACCTCCCGCTGAGCAGGTGAAGTCACCCTCAGAGGTCTATAGATCCTGGCAAGGAAACTGGCTCAGGTGCGTGCACAGGAAAAGCAGCAGATGGCAAAGTTAAAAATATTCCCAGAGAACAACAGCACCCCCTCTGCTACCGGATAATGGAGAGGGGGCCGCTGCCGCTTGCAACTCCCTGTCAGCCACCTGCTCAGACCATTGGAAATGAAAAAGCCCTCCCCAAAGAAAGAGCAGCAGGGAAAAAACTGTAAAGCTCTGCTCAGAAGTTGGTGGGGCACACACACAGCATGTTGCAAAGTACACCAGCTCAGCAGGGCAGGAAGCTGGGGTGCGGCACTACAGAACCATCACAGTTGTTATCTGGTGGCATCTTTTAAAATCACCTTTATTTGCCATCCTGCAAACACAAGACAGAGTTCACTGACAGAATTCAGAGGTACACCAGAGAAGGGCATACTCCCTCCTCACCTCTCTTCTTAGGGATTTACCTTCTGGAAGGTGACATATGGAAGCTGTGCAAGACTAAGCCTTGAGGGATCTGCATTTCTTAGATGCTGACCTTCCGCAGCAGGAAAATAATGGAACTGAATTTCTCTTAACAGGAAGTGGTTCTTCTCAAATCAAGTAATGAACTTTTCAACCCTTCTGCATGTCTTTGAAAGCAAAAACAAAGCTCTAAAAGCAAATAATAGACTCAATTTGAAACCTGCCAAATTGCCTACATCTGGTTATTGCTCAACATTTCTGGTTAAAATGCTTTATTTTGCTGGAACAGTTTTATAGAACTGACAAAATGCTGGAAATTTTAAAATAACTTGTGTTCATGTATGAAATGATCACAGCTGTGCTACCTAATTCCACAGAAACGCTGCCTGGAGAGACATTTCTATAGGCTGCCAATCAGCAATTGCTGTAAACACCCAGATGGCTAATTTTATCACAGGACACAGAGGCTGAGGCTTACAATGCAGCTCTGCTTTTTACTGCTCACAGCCACGGCGAGGCGCCCAGATGAAATGTCAAATTCCTAAAGTCACAGAGAAGCATGAGGTGGAGATAACCAGGCCCCTCCCCGAGAATACCCGTCTGACCTGGATCACCCTCATCTCCACCACAGACAGTTCATCTTGCCTGTTTTGTGGCATCCAGAAATCTCTTCCTGCCTGGAATAACGTTGTCAGCAGACACTTATGTAACACCTTATGCTTATTTACCCTTCCAATACAAACAGGTTCTTAGTGTCTGTGCACTATCCACAACAGCCTGGTGATCTGTATTAGTTGATTTGCTTTGCTAAGACTAGTGTAGATCCAAAGTCTGTGCCAAGGTGAATATCTCAAAACATTCCAGGTCTTCTTAGATGGACATTTTTCTGATACAGTCCTAAACATTCCTGTACTGACACTTCTGTTTCTATACTGCATAGAAGAAACAGATTTCCAACACAAGGTAACTGCAGGGAGTTTAATTTTACTTGGAATACTTGGAAAGAAATCATAAACATTTCAGTGTTAGGTCTGTTTTCTTGAAATTGATGAAAGAGGTATTTTCCCCACATTGTCCAGTGAAACTGGATATTCAAAACAGGAAAAGTAACTCACTAAGCATAGGTACCTAAGGGCCTATTTACTATAGCCCCTCTTCAAGGCTCATCACACCTCGCATATTTGTAATAACTTAAGGAAGTAATAACTTACTTTTGAGACTAGGATGAAGTCTTTGCTTACCTTTGGATTAGTGCGCTGCTGCAGTCTCCTTTCTTCCCTCTCTCTTTGCAAGCGCTCAAATTCTTCCCTGATTTCAGCTGGAGTTCTCTTCCTTTCCACAACCTGCTCAAAAAGAAATAAAACCCAAAAGATTACCAGAAAGAGGATGCTCAGGGTATTGCATTGCTGATGGGACTGAGGTTCACTGACCTGCTGCTGCTGTAAGGGAATGAAGGGTATGGCTCTAGGTAGGGACAGAAAGAGTACTGGATTTGGCTTTTCAAAATAAGATCAGGTCTGCCACGAGCAGCTCAAAAATGTCTGTTACACACTGCCACTGCTACACACTTCTTGCTACTAACTCCAAATTTGACCTTGGTACTGATTGGACCCAAAACAATATGATTCTGCAGCAAGCAGCTTAGCGCAATCAACTAAGATTGGCAGAAGCTAGTAAGGGGACCTGACACAGGACAGCCAGGAATGGACAAGTTCTCTCTGAAAGACCATAAAAATCAAAACAACAAAAAGAAACCAAAAGAAAAAGTAATTTCAAACTCAGAGGCTAGTTGATGCTGAAAAACAAAGTTTCTGATGAAAAAGATGAGACTAGATGGACAGTAATGATGCATTTGTCTCAGACAAAGATGTTGCCTGTCACGGTAATATCCTATTAGGGAACACTGAATGTCAGGTTTATTGTTCTCTTGTCAAGTGAAAAAACTAAAGTATTCTTTGAAAATCCATCATGGTGTTTCAGCAAAGAAAGACAGAAATAACTAAACAAGGATGCCTTCAAACAGGCTTTTGTCACCATCAAGGTGTCAGTGCAGCTCAATAAAACAATGTCAGATAAAGGTGGATTTAGCCAATTCCACTGGTCATAAGGTGCTAAATTTGTCTCACCTCCCATCCTTCCATTTCCAGTCCTCTCCTCCCATATATGTCATAGATGGCTCTGGTCTGTGGGTCACTAAGCACTGCAAGTCAAAACCAAAAGACAGGAGAGAACTCAGTGTTTGGTCTTCTCGAATTTCCGACCAACACACTAGTGTTATTTGGAATTCAAGCACAGATCCTGGAAACGCGTTGTTCTCCAGTCGCATCCCGTTTGTACATCAACTCTAACCTTTTCACATGTGATATTAACAGGACACACTGACTTCTCCCCACAACAAATTCCTTCTTTTCTCCCTTACTTCTAAAATCAAGATGTGAAAAGAACACAAGTGAGACAAGCAGACTAACTGAATATGCAGCGGGGTTTTTTAATATTGCTTTCTTTGACTGGAGGGTGGCACAAGCCCTCTGACAGTCAGTAGGATTATCAGCGATAGCAGTCCCTGTCCAAGGAGCAAGGACTTCTACCTCTGTCTGGCTTTCAAAGCTCTTTGGTGCTTTGCTCCCTGTCTCTGATCTTCCTTACCACCCCTGCCCACTGATCTTTCCCCACCCAGTTCAAACCATGGGACACTCCAAACACCAACAAAGCAATTTCCACGAGGCAGTTCATGCCTTGACAAACATCAGCTGCGGGGTCATTGCCAAATGCACACTGAACATGGATCTCCCAAAAAGTCACCTAATGCAATGGAGAAAATAAAATACACCAGGAGACTGCAAAACAGTTACTTTGGGAAAAGGCTGCATATAGAATCAAAAAGAATCTCTAACATGTAGGGCATATTGAGATGCAGAATCTCTCATGCCACACTCTTCCTTAAAAAAAAGTAAATTAAAAAATCATTAGTATTTTTCCCACAGGGTTCAAATACCAGCTTCATCATGATCATGCATTTCTTCTGAATGTGGAGGAACTAATGAGTCTCCAGGGAGCCGGGTGTGTATATTAAGGCAAAAAGAGGCTTCTGTTAGTAATACAGCTTTGATCTGAACTACTCGAAGATTATTGAACTTGCTAAACGTCACAGGCAGATACTATTTTTTATAAATTCTGATAAAATAAATCTTTTGCTGTGTGACATTAAGAGATAGAAGAGGAGGGGGAGAAAATAGGCAGGAGGTGGGGTGGCTTATTTTCAAGATGTCATAATTTTTGCTTGTAAAATATTACACTCACATTTGGTACTAAATGAGCAACAATTTACATCACAACACAGAGCCAAGCAAAGCCACAGAGCTCAAAGGGAAAGCCGACCCTAATGTCAGACCTGCTCACCACATTAAAATGAAATTATTGAAGAATCTTGTTTTTTTCCCCATCTCATCAATGTAAGACCTTCACTGTTCTTCACAGCAAAAGCTTCCATATGTCCTAACACCTAATGAGGGACAATGTAAAAGGCTCTGCTCATGTTCAAGTCCAACTGGAAGAAACAAATGGAAATTTTTTTAGCTCATGTTTGAGGTTTAACACTGGAATATTTATTTAGCATTTTGCTTTAGTTTCTCTTTAGGCTACAGGACCAGGTACCTAGTGTGCTGCAACAGTTTTTAATGTGGAAGAGTCCTACCAGCTTCTCATCCTTTCGTACTCCAGGTGCCTCTTCTCACACTTCCAAAATGCTCCAAGCTCATTCTAATGAATCACTTCCCTGTGCCTCAGTTACACTGCATATTACCTATGGTGACACCAGGATTTAAGTAGATGTCAGCTTAATTAAAAATATTTTTGAAGGGCTTTGGCATCACTGGATGAGAAAAAACCTGTAACTGCTATGAATCCATTGTCCTTATCTCAGTCCAACAATATGGGAGCACTTGATATGACAGAGAACAGAAATTCAGGATGCATCAGTTCAAAAATAAAATATGAAATTTTCCTTCTGTTTGAAGATTTTTTGTCTTCAGTCTCTTACGGGTGAGTCTTTTCAGAAGCAAGGGAAGTGGTGAAAAAATTATTTACAACATGCAGGGATTAAGACAGAGACTCCACATCTTGTTCACTGCAGAATTTACACTGCATTGCTCCTCCGATTTACAGGACAGAAGCAGGAAACAAAGCATTGCCTAGCACCAGCACACTTCACTTTGTACATTACTTTGTAACAACTCAAAAAGCAAGAAAACACAGCCCTCCTAGAAAACCCCTGAGAACAGTTTCTGCACACTCCAGCCTTCCACTGACCTTCATAAGCTTGGTGGACAAGGTTAAACAGGCGCTCAGCCTGCGTTTTGAGCTCTGGGTCTCTGTGCTTGTCTGGGTGGTACAGCATACACAGCCGGCGGTAGGCAGCCTTGAGCTCTTCCTGAGAGGCCTGTGGAAAGCAGTGAAAACGAGTTAAAGTACAACCAATGCTATTTAAAAAAGACCATTCTCCAGATCAGCCCCAGCAGAGAAGCCCGTCAGCTATTACCTTGCACTACTGTTACTCACACAAACACAAAAAGCCCTGTTTCCAAGCTTTAACAATGGAAATAAAGGCCCTAAAAGCTCATTCATTAAACTAGCATATTTTTTGCAACTTGTAGTAAGGAGAGTCTGGATTTTCACCAAAGAAATGCATTCATTTGCATACCAAAGCTAGAAATCGGTTCAGTTTTGAGGACAGTTTAGAATAAACGTCTTCCCTGCACATTTGTAGTGGTTCATGTTAATGTTTCTAAACGATGCAGCAAAAGAGGACCTGTTAAATTTGCTGGCCCCAAGACAGTAAAGGCAGCTACAGATCAGCTCTTTCTACTACCTTGTGCTCCCTCAGATATCAAATTTAAACTCGACTGAGAAGGCAGGGGAACATGCAGGTCTAAAATGGCATTCTTTAATCAAATTAATGATAAATGCTCTAATGTGCTATTGATTATATAATAGAAATGAGCAGTTTCATTTCTCATAAATGCCACGCTCAATAAAATGCTAGATTGGGCCTTTTATCATCACTGAATAGCTCGGGTCAGTGGTTCAATATTTCATGAGCAATAGCCTCTTAGAAACCGCTAAAGAAATACCGACATCGTTTCAAACTGCAATGAAACACATAAGTCAGTAATAATCATATGTAAGTTACATTTTTATTACCAAAATCCCAGGCAAAACTAAAATGCACCTCATCTCCCTGTCTGGGGTTTAAACGGCTTCATTGAACACCTCAAACATGCCACCACATTTTCAGTGGACTGAAATCTATAAAAGATTGAGCATCTCTATACACACAGACAAGAACATCGGTGCTCTGCAGGCTTGCTCTCCCCACTGGGCTGCAAAACTCAGTGGTCAACTGTTACTATTAACTATTACCAGCTGCCACGCCACACCACACCAGGTTGGCTCAGCACTCAGAAATGCAAGTTCACTGCATTCCACTGCCCACAGGGCAATGCTGCTGAATTTAATTAGCAGGGGATAACTCACAAAGCAAATACTGCCCTCAGTCAGAACGACTCCCTCACAGAACATTTCACCTTGGCTTCCCTGCCACACCAAACCTCGCGGGTTCCAGTGAGGAGCTGAGAGCCCAGCTGAGTTCACTATTCAGCCTGTGCTGTTGATCTCACTGCAATGCTCCTGTGGTTCCTACCTCGTTCCTTTAACCCCTGAACCACAGCAGCTGTCAGTGATCCAAAAGCACGGCCACTGGCTCCTGACCAGACCTGGGCCTGAGCCACACAGAAATCCTTTTGAAAAGAGCACACTGACTGCCTGGCACAAGTGTTGTGCAGACAGAGTCACCCTCACATGCTCTTCCTTCAGAAATATGGAACATTTCCACAGATAGGACTCAGGAGACACCACGAGTACTGACATTAACTCCAAACACTGAACTGCTTCTAAACCTTGAACTCCCATTACACGCAGCAGCAGTTTGGTGAGGCCTTCTTCAGCTCCAATTGTTAACATCCAGGCTGGTGTGCTTGAATAGCAAGAATATATAGAGTGTGTATATATTTCTGTTGTATTTGGTGACAGCACGGCCTGCACATTCAGATCTTCTGTGATTTGCCCATCACTGTCACAAAAACAGTTACCTTTCGTTAAGTTCCAAACTGTTCCGGTGCAATGAACCTGCACCAACTAACCCAGTGACCCTGCTTTTCTTTGATGAAAGCCGTGTTTTGCAGAAACCGCGGGTGTTTGGATTTGGAGAATTTGGGAAGTCCACACGGCGCTGAGGAAGCCCGGGACGGGCCCGCAGCCGGGGATGGACGAGCCCGCAGCCGGGGATGGACGAGCCCGC
>VZRW01001116.1:0-14192 GCA_013398125.1 Aegotheles bennettii | reverse complement strand
GGGCCCTCCCGCTCCCCCGGGCCCGGCTTGCAGAGGTCACCCGGGGAGCGCCCAGCCCAGCCCGGCGCGGTGCGGAGGGCAGGCCCGGGCCTGCAGAGCACGGGGGTGAGCGGGAGGTGCGCCCGGCAGTGCCGGAGCCGCTGGCGCTGAGCGGCTGCTGGGGCCCGGGCCCTGCCTGGACCTGGTGCTCGTTTGTCACCAAGACAAATCCGGAGCGGTTTCCTTTGGGTCAGTGGCACCGCTGGGGCTTCTCACACAGGGCACAGACTGGCCCTGGGCGATGCTGCGCTGCCCGCCGAGAGCAGCACCGGTGGCCTAGCCGAGAGGGCACGCAGCGAGCCTGGGCCAGCAGTGGGATGGAGGGAAATGCTCCAGAAGCAGACAGAATTTTAGCAGAAGGTTTCCTGGTCTGTGCTCTAACCTGTGCCTCATTAGAAGCACAGCAGCAGGCAGGTACTTGTGGGCATTATCGGTGTGATACGGCAGCCAGGAAGGGAAATGAGGCCCTTCCTGCTCGTGGCTGGACATTCCCCGGGACAGGATCTGATGGTTGCAGGAATGCTGGTGTGGCTGTGGAGTAGCACTGTCCTCAACCAGGAGCTTTGGAGAGAGCTCACGGACACCGCACAGTCCAACCTGGAGCTGAAAGTATGTGTTCCTGTTCCAAAGCTTGGCCAGTCTGTTTTGGATTTTATCTTCATCTAACTTTTGTTTAAAAACAGAAATATTTTAATATTTAATGAGGTTTTTTTCTGATCCGAGGGTAGTTAAGAAAGAGATATTGATCATGTTATAGAAGTTCCTCTGGTCATAGTACGTGAGATGCAGTGCTTGGGACAAGAGGTCCATGAAGGCTCAGTTTCTGAGAAACCGTGTAGAAATGGGTCTGGTTTAGAGGGAGTCACCTGGCAGCGAGTTGTTCATGAATGAACCCACCTGCTAGACTCATTTTTCCCACGTGGTTTAGGAGTCATTGAGTCTGTGCAGAGCTCTGAGGGTGTCAGTTGCCACGGCGATGCGCTTTCCCATGGATTTTGGTGCTGTTGTGATTGTGCTCGTTTTCTAACGTGATCTGGGGGTTATGTGGCCCTCAGGGATGTTACTGGCAGTTACTGGGAATCCTTCCCCTTACCAGATTGATCTAACACTTTCCTAAAAGACACAGCTGCTCGTTGCCAGCTCTGGCTGCTGTTTCGCATGCATCACAGATGATTCAGGGGAATTTTTTGGGAAGAGTCCACAGATGTCACATCTTGGCAGGGAGTTATAGGAAGAGAGAAATATGACTTTAGGGAGCTAAATATGAACTGTGCTTTCTAAGCATGTAGAGAGAGCACTTTGAAACCCTGAGTTATAACAGAGGGAATGCAACATTTATGGAAAAAACCAAATTGGGAAGGGAAATGAAAAGGAAAAAAAGAAATGTGTGTTTGAACGTGGTGACTTTGAGCATAGCCATTGTCAGCAGAAGATGCCAAGGTCACAGGCTCAGGGTGAGTGCATGTTGTGGGTGGGCACTGTGTAGCAGAAGGTGCTTGGGGGGTCCGTCAGAGGCTTTCACAGTCTGGAGGTGCTGGCAGGGTGAAGTGTCAGCGTTCCTGAGCGTAGGCACCAGGGAACGGAGCTGTGTGGTGCAAAGGGGCAGCGAGCTGTGGGTGTCCCTGCCTGGAATACTGCGTTTGGAGCTGGAGGTTATTTTTTAAGCTACATGTGCCTGTGTTTCCCTGGGTTGCTAGTGACTTCTCTACAAGGTCCAGAGGTATTCCAGAACGGTTTCCCCTGTGCTGCTCTGGAGCCAGAGATACCAGAGGTACCTTCCATCTGCTGAATTTTTCATCTAAGCTGGGGCTCTGGGTGGGGAACCATCTTCCCTGCTCGGGTGAGAGTGGTGACGGACTGCGAGGAGCCCTTGTTTAGCAGATTTTCCTGGTAACTGGAATCATGCAGTCATTGCTGGAAAATTGCCCCCGCACAAAGTGTTTTTGCTAATATTAACTTTAGTTCCATCTCAGCTCAATGGAGGGAAAAACTAGAAAGTGCCATAAATTCAGCCAAGCTTGTCAAAGCTGTCAAATTACGGCCTGATAAAGCTCCTACCTCCTAATGATTACAGCCATCAGCTAGAGAGGAAATGTATGCCGATGGGGCTTGCGAGCGACAGTGCCAGGGTTCGACATTGTTAGACTTTTAATGTAGTGTCATCTGGGGGCTCTTTGGCTCCAGTGGAGGGTGAAACTCTGAGCAGAGTTATTTCTTAAAAAAAAAAGAAATAAAAAATCCAAGGATGTAGACTAGCATACTGTCCCTCTCTTATCAGCCAGATTAATGCTGACTACTAAATTTTAGTGAAGGTCTTCTTTGGTCCCATTTGTTAGTATTAGGAGTCCATAGAGATAATGTCTTTTCGCGTATAAAAGATGCTATTGATTTTCTGTTACTGTTGTCCTGAAATGTGCACAGTGTGTCTATGGAGCAGTGACAATCCTCCATCACTAGTTTTATGGGAAAAGAATTGTTATTGAATCTCTTCCCATAAAATATAATCTCTTTCTCTCTTCCAGAATTTGCCAGCCCCTCTGGGAGTCCCTCACGTTCTCTTTGAGAAAATTGATTTTTTTTGTCTCTGTTTTGTACACTTGTGTTTAGTTTTATTTTTAATTCGGCTCATGTGATATGAAATGAAGGCTTCCCTAACACGAAGCATGCTTTCTCAGTGTTGTATTGCTTCTTTTTCATACAGATTAACACTGTGAGAATGTTTTAAAATAAAGATATTTGCTTGGCACAAGTCTCTCTTGTTGTTGCTGGGAATTTTTTTCCTCGGGTGAGTCATTGCCCTGCTCTTTCTTTCCAGGCAGGTCTGAGATACTGACAGCTTTTCAGCTGCTTACGGGTAAATTCGGGGTAAGTTTCTTGAGTTAACACAGGCTGATTGATTTTGGATGGATGACACCGTAGCAGAAAACGCAGCTTGCAGTACTGTCTGCTGAAGGAGCAATGGTCTTTGAACTTGAACAGTGGCAAAAATACTGTCAAATTTGTCCTTTCCTCTGTGTAGCAAATGACTGACGATGGGACTTTTTCCTTTCAGGGAGGAAACGGCAACATGAATTCATAGATGATGAGTAGGATGCCAAAGCCAGAGATGACAGTGCTCTTGAAGAAATGCTGGGTAGAACAAAAAGGTAAAAGGAACAGCTAATTGAGTGCATTTTGGATCCTGTGGGACTTCATGTGGTACCTTCCCCCATGAGGCAAATGGCAGGCCCCCTCACACCTAGCCGAGTTGTCTGAATTCCCTCCTCCTCCATTTTGCATGAAGTCCCAGTGACGCCTCTCACTCCTGACCTACTCTATCCATGCTTAGGTCTTCCCCAAAGCTGCACTGTTCTGTTCCCAAAGCCCCCGCGAGACTCGTGCTTCCGAATGTGTCCTTGCATGCACACGCTGGCGAGTCCGGCAGCTGCCTCGTCCTGACCTGCAGCTCACACTGCCCAGTTAGCCTAGCAATCATGCCAGGTTGTCTGCTGCCATGTTTTGTGATGGGAACAAAAAGAGGAATCAGAGATGAACTCAGCCGGTTAATTTGCAGCCAGTGCCGTTCTCCTGAGGGGACGGTCCAGTGCAGCCATTGCCTGCACTGTCTCCTGACTCAAACCTGGGCAGATACACACGGTTAAGATGTTTGAAATGCATTGCAAACAAGTGGCCTCCACGAGGACTAAATTGCTTTCTGCTACTCTGATGCTTTTTACTGCATTTTGTGTTAATGCAGTTGAGATGCCCAGAGGAATCACTTCTTATTGGCTCTTTCGTTCTGAGAAATTATCTCTGTAACTGAGGCATGATAGTCCACTTGGGGCCTTTGGAAAGTAAGAGGCAGATTTAATCACACCTGCAGAGAGCTGTGCAGTCGAAAGGCCTTCGTTACACTTGTCTGGAGAAGGGCAGCAGAAGGGGCTGGAGCAACTGACAAGAAGCAAGAAAATCTTCATTAGTAACGTAGCTCTCCTTGGGATATTTCCATGCTTGTTTACGGAAGACTGACTTTAATCCCCCAAAAGTCAAAAGCAAACATTATCCTTGAAAAGGTTCCAGGTTTGTAGTAATTACCTGCGTGTTGCCCCCTGCATCTCGGCTCTCTCTGGCAGCAGGCTGTGGGACAGAGGGCATTCTGTGATTTCTGTGGCAAGCAGATCTTGACAGTACGAGGAGCAGAATGAGGCATGGACAGCTGATAGATACAAGTAAGAGTTCTGTTGTGCTGGAAGTGTCATCTTCAAAGCAGCAATCAGGGAGGAATTCACTACAGTTTAGGTGCTGGTGCCAGTTGTGATTTTTATGTGCTTAAAACCGTTTCTAATCGAGGTGCAGTCGATCAGCCAGAGCATCGTGCAGGGCAGGGCTGAGGCTTTTGAGTGTGCGAATGCCACAGCCTTTCCCGGAGATCATTAGTGAAGCTTTGACAATGTCAGAAGTTATTTCTTCAGGCTGATTCATACTGCTAGGGAATCTTCTGAAGGATGCAGCAGTCCCGTGTGTGCGCCAGGTGCCTGGGAAGGGGACGTGGGCTGTGTGCTGACCTTTGGCACCCCATTGTTTCCCACTAATGTGTGTTCCCTGCAGCAGTGTCACTTCAACCAGCGCCCTCGGTGTCTGTGGATCTTTTCAGCCACGTGTGTGAAGAGCCTGTCATGGGGACAGCTCTGTGTTAGGGCATCACTTTCATCTGTCAGACCCTGTTTTCAGAACACTTAGAGCTTGCCAGAAAGCCTACTTCTACACTTTGAAGATGAGAAGCACATAGGAGTGAGCTACAGATACCGTTTTCCATGGACAGCCCTCTGGGTTTCATGCAGTGTTGGTGGCTGGAAGTTGGTAACCCATGCTCCCTGCCAGCTCTTCTCTCTCCAAAATCAGCCTTTTACTTACCTCCAGTAGAGTAGTTCTCTGAGAAAAAGTCAATGATTTCTCCTGCTATGTCAGTGGGAATATTACTTGGGTTCAACTCTACAGTTTAATTTTGCCTTTATTTAGTAAAATACTTTCCCACTGTTGTCATGGTAAGAGCTGCTCTGGACACTGCAGGATGTCCTAAAATCCTGGTTACGTTTAGGCCACATGGTGTCACAGAGGACGAAGAACACCAGGTTTGATTCTTGGTGAAAAAGTAGTATTTTGTCCTATGTCATTTGGGAAATGTAGCAGGTTTGAAATGTCACATAAATATCATATGAAATGCAGATTATTTTTTTGAAATGGTCATAACTTGCATAAGCTGCCATATAGTTAAAATACATGATGAGATAATTTTTAATTTAATAGCACCAGAGTTGATAATTCAGGCATACTTAAAATAGTAATTAGCAAATTTCTGTTGTGGTCGATCCATGTTTTGGGAGGACAGTGATAGTTTTGTTCATTCTTTTTCTGCATATGTGTGTGTTAAGGCTGTTGGTGTATTATTCAGGTATTTCTATAAACTCAGGTGTAAATCTGTTATGCTCTTTGAGTTTCAGAGTTCTTCACCATCAATCTGGAAAGCTTTAAGTTTGCTAAAATTGGAGCACAGTCAGTGTTGGCAGGGAGCTGTGTCCTTACGCCTGTGCCGGTTCCCCAGAGCCAGGACTTGTGGCCGTTCCCTGTTCCCCCTGCTCGCTGTGGGGGTCCTGGGGCCCAGCCAGCGCGGCACGGTGCTGCACCGCGGCACGGCGCGGGAGGCTGCACGAAGAACAGGGAGTTGGGCTTTGGTATTTGCTGCGATTTCGACAAAGAGCACTGTGTACCTGTTATTTTACTGTTCATGCCACTAAACTTCAGCTCGGGCAAGCTGCGTGGTGCTGTTGCTTTAAGGTGGCCAGTGGCCACTAGCTGTGCTCAGCACCGCCTCTGCCAGCTCTGGCACTGCGGCACGTGCTCTCAACTCGGCAGTGTCTGGAAAGCTCAGATAGGACCAGATTTGGCATCGGCACAATCACTTCTGTGGGCGTTGTGCTTTGGACGTTGCCAACTCCTCGCTGTTCCTTCTCTCTTCCAGCATGTGGTGTTTATGTGACTCCTGGGCAGACACTTGCCCACTAGACTAGCTGCTGGATTTTGGTTTTTTCTCTTAGTCTTGTCAGCACTCAGGTTTTCAGCTGCAGAGGAGCATGGGGAAATCTGCTTCGCTTGCTGTCCTGCTAACACTTTGACTTGCTGGAGTTGGTGAGATGGCAGCAGTGGGAGTTGGTGTGCTGTTAGTCACCCAGGTGACAAGGTCTGATAGACAAAGCTCTTGAGCTAATAAAGGAGGATGCTTATCCAAGGGAGTCGTGTCCTGTCGATCAGGGTTGTGTGGCCTCACCACTTGGTGTGAATTCTCTTCCCCAAACGCAGGTGGAGCTTTTCAAAGTGCTCATGTTATATTTGTATTTAGCCTATGTCTTGCAAGCATGCAAGAAAGGAAGTGAGTCACTCACTTGTATACTTTGATCGTAAAGGTTCAGTATTATTCCTTTTCTGCAAGTGATTTGTCAAACAAAATTTCTTAGTCATTGTATTTGAAGATCTCGCCCTCGATGTCAGAGGCAAGGCAGTTAGAGGAGGTGCAGGTAGAGTTCCTCCATCTTTGAAATACTTGATTTGTACAGAATATTTCATGGACTCATCAAAGCATTTCAGTAACATTCAATCATATGTACATGGAGGCCTTGTGTCTCTCATGTCTTAAAAGGTGCAAGAGAGGAAGCAATGTTTTCTGAGCAAACAAATGGCCAAATGAGGTAAGAAATGTTTGATTTCCAAAACTTTATTGTAGACAATGATAAGCCCTTTGTTAAAAGCAAGCCTTTATGTTCTTTCTGACTTCGTAACTGAAACTCTGTGGTTAGTCTGTGCAACTGGAAGTCTCTGTGCTGGCATGACTGTGTCCCATAACGCCGGCCGCTGTGTGAGCTGAGTCCATTACTGGCACTCACACCTTCGTATCCTTCATGCAAAACATAATTGTTTAAATTGTGACGGGTGCTTGAGGCAGGAACATAATTTCATCCCCCAGACTTTGACCTTAACTGTAAGGGTTTAATGGTGAATACACCAGAAGTAAGTCCAGTCCTTAGATCATGCTTCTAATCAGCACTTAAATTCATAGGCAGACCTCGCAGATCCACCTCTGAAGTGTGCTCTTCAGGCTTTCCATCCCGGTGACTGCCCACTTCCATCGATCCCTTACTGATTTCTACAACTAAGATCTGTTTACTTTTTAGACTTCCAGTTGATTTTGATCAACCGGTAATCCTGCAGAAGGATTAACTTCTAGTTTTAATATTATTGTAAATCTACTTAATTTTTTTAAGCAGGAAGAGGTGTTATAAAAATTGACGTTGTGCAACACTAGATCACAGGTTTTACTGTTTAATTGGAGGTGGAAGTTGAAAGACATCATTGCAAGTGTAAAAGCTGATTCCCATATTAATAGCTCTCTTACCAGCCAAAAAGAAGTAATTTTAAGCATAATTCTTTTCTTTAGGAGCGCTTGCTAATTTTGAACATGTCTCCCGCTCTAAGGAGTCAGTGGAAGTTATTTTAAGCTGCATTTTGTCGTTACTATAGGTGAGTTGGCAGAATGTATCTAATCCTTTGGCGATGCTGTAGCGTTGCTCAGTGTTGCATGGCGAGATCTTCTCAGCACCACGAGGGCAGCAAAGTTGTGGTCATTCGGAGCAAATTTTAAAATGAGCATGACAGGCTGTTTGCAAATGTGAGCAGGGATAAAGAGGAGATTGTGGAAATCATGAATATTCAGATGAGGTTATGCTAACTGGTGTGTTTGGAAGATACTGTGCATTGTTTCCCTCACAGGAATAACTCTTTAGATAAACGTTAAATATAGATGGACGCTGTCAAAAAAAGAGAATGCGTATCACTTAACACCAAAAGTGACACTTCACGAGGACCTTTTGCAATTTATGGTTCAATAAAAAGGGTAATCTGTGCTGGGATATTCTGTCCTTGCCTACAATTCTGCAGTTCTGACAGGATCACGTTCCTGGTTTTACCTTCATGCTGTCCCAGGCTGAAATACTTCATATTTAACACTCTGGGTTCTATAAATAATTGATGTGCCTGTCTTAGCAACTGAAGATCAGCAGCAAATTGTATTGTTGTTGAATAATAGGGTTCTCCTGCTTCCTTTACTCCTTTACATCTTAATCTTCATTCTGCTGCTGAGAGTGTAGGAACTGACTTACTCCAGGAAAAAAAGTGTTGCTGTTCCAGTCCTTCAGGGGAAGAAGTTCAGGGGAAAGTCAAGAACTCGCAATTGAAACCATCTAAGTACAGACTAGCTGGTTTTGCCTATTTTCTGCTTGTTTATATACTTCTTTATATACTTGTTTATATACTTACTTTCTGCTTGTTTATATACTGCTTGTTTATATTTCTCATTCCATGCAGCTCTTGGGGGTCATATGGAAAAGAATTGTTGTAATGGTTAGGCAAGGTTTAGGCAAATACAGAAATAAAACTCTGCTCTATAGCTAAAACTAACGAGAAAATATTAAAGCAATCATTTTTGTTGATAAGAACTGCTGCACGTCCTTGATGACAGAGAAGAAAGGTTTGGTGTAATAGGGCACCAGACAGGCCCGCGACAGTTTGGCTGCACTGCTGTGGCACCACTGAAAGCAAATCATGATTGGTTCTAGTTTGGGATACGGAGATTGTACTTCCATTTGGTTTTTATCTATTCCTAAATAATGATGGAAAAGGTCAGGGAAGTTCCTTCTCATTTGTAGCACAGCAGAACCCAGTCGTGGTGGAGTCCTTTAAAGATTGAAGATAATGATTTCAACGAGAATGCTTTCTAATTGGAAGCGTGAGTGCTCTGTTGGTTGTTAATGGTGCTTCCACGTGACGCGTGCACAGTAAATGCCAGGAGTGCATGAGTGAAGGCTGGGTTTGGTAAGTCCAGGACAGGTCTTTGGGCAAGGAACAGAGCCTGGGTGGGGCCATCACCAGAAGTTCCTTGGGAGCAGACTGACTCAGTTAAATTTGACTTTGCTTTTGGTTTCCAGTTACCAAACTACGTGGCTTTGAACACGTCCTGTCTCTGTTACCATCATCAATTTCTCTTCCTTTGGTTCTCCTTTTGCTCTTCTCTTGTTGTCTTCCGTTACTTACTCATCTGTCTTCGGTGCCTGAGGCTGACATTTTCATACCTTAGTGACTCCAGTTTGGCTCTTAGATCCATATTTACTCAGTTAATAAAGACAGCAGTCCAATTCAGAGAAGTTAAGTGTCCTGGGAAAGATATTTGTTTAAAAGCGGGAACAGAAATTTAGGAGCATACCTTCAGGGATCTTGGACTTAAACATACTCTCCCATTACTATTTGCTTCAGCTGTCACTGGAGATCTGGTACCAGACTAACCTAAAGATTGCTCTGTCTTGTACATGTTGAGGGGAAAATAAGAACTATGGAAAATGGCCTTTTCCTCGAGTAATGTTGGTTACAGTATGGGTTTCTGCGCACGCTGTCGGCTGGGATTCAACGAGCTGCTGCTGCCACCTTTGTGGAGTGGTGTTCCCTGGCCAGTCCCGAGCTGGGAGCTCTTCATCCACTGCCCAGAGCTGAGCCAGCTGAGTTGTGCATGATAGCTGATGGCTTGCAGGATTTACACTTCACTCTTGCTTTTTGGGTAGTAAGTGCAGTTTTGCATACTAGCAGGGGAGAGGGCTTAGGGTATTGGGGAAGAACATTCCCAGGGAGCCACATCCAGGCTGTGCAGCTTGTTACAGAATGATGACAGCTTAAAAAAAATAACTTAAAAAATCCTTCCATGTACCTCATTGTAGACTGCATTAAAATTATAACTGACACTACCATGGATGACAATCATATTACCTCCTGAAACTAAATAACTTGTCTTATTATAACAGAAAGCAAAGAGAAATGCCCTGAATATACTGTAGGAAATTGTCTTTACTAAATCTAGCCAAGCATTTATGAGCATTGTATATATTATTTGATTTTGCCAGAATTACATAAATGGGGGGGGGGGGAAGTTGTTAATGTAAGTTGACTAGCAGAGTAAATCACAGCCTAATTATTCTTTTTTTCTGGCTAAAATTAGAATTTGATATAATGGTCAATAGATATTTTCTTTAATTTTTGAGACATAATTTCTAATAGCTAATACAAATGGACTGGAGAAAGTTGCTGCAGAATTGAAAAAATAAATTATCTGAATTTTATGGTGACTTACTGGTAAATCCCCTTAGTTGGAAGCTTTAATTTACCTCATATTTCAGTTTTTTCTCCTCTAACTGGCTTATGGGTGTATATTAAAACAAAATAATCATTATTTTCTTAGTGCTACCAGGGTGCTTGTAGCATGAACCAAACTGAAGACGGAACCTGGGCTGTTCTCCTAGGGAAATAAAGGACTAAGAACCACGGAGGAGGGAACATCGGGGCTCGTGGCAGAGGCAGGGCGCTGCAGTGCATGGCATGGCAGGCGTTCTCCCCTGGCATCGCTGGCTGCAGCAGAATGCTGGAGGTTGGCACCCCTGTGAGTCTGTTCTGAATCTGTTTGACATTGTACCGGAATAAACGGGGCTCCAGCATTGCAACCCCCCAGGCAGCCGCTTGTTTCCCTTCTGAAGTCGGTGCCAGCATAGAGAAGCAAAGTGTTTTGCCCTTGTTGTTGGTTAAACAGGTAAATACTCTGTTTACTATTGAGGCTACTGGCTTAAGTATCTACAAAAACTTTATGAGGCTTTGCACAAGCAAAACCACTTCTCCTCCAGGGCCCATTAAAATGGCTTAGGCTCTGAGTTACGCTTCAGTTCAGTCTGGGCTAAATTCCCTATAGCCAACAGCTTTACTAGAGGTTATTTGAGTGTTTGTATTTCTGAGGGCAATAAAAGGACTCAGAACCGCAGAAGGAACAGGGAGAAGAATGTATCCCAGCCCCAGCGTATGGGAGGTGACAGAGCTCAGCCTCCTGCTAGGGCTGCATGCAGTTTCATCTGTTCCAAGGGTAACCCAGTGTCTTTAGTTCCTGGTAATAGACATTCTCCTTCAACTTCCACACATCCTTTTGGGCAAGTTACTGGAATGGCAGAGCCCTGAACAGAGTATACTTCTCTGGAAAACCTTTCTGAAGAATTGCATGTTTTGGGAGACCTAGCTGGTTTTTATGAACTTGGGAACTGGCCGTTATACTCCACAAGTGCAGCGGAGTACTGTGAAGTAACAGTGGATTTATACATACACATCACCTTGGTTAAGTTTTGGGTTTATTTCTAGAAGAAGCGGCTTTTGATTCTGTACATGGAGAGAGGAAAGGGCAAAACAATTTCATTTCTATCATTGTGAAGGGGCTTTAAAGGGTATTTTTGTAAAAACACTTGGTGTTCCTTGCTTCTAAATCATGGAGTAACTCTGTGCAAACAATTCAAAAGAAAGGGAGTTCCAACATTGTTGTAGCTGTTAAAACTGTCTGAGTTGGTTTGCCTTTTGATGTTTGCCATAGCAACAGTGGATTTATAATTTGCTGGATATCTATAACAGGGTATTTGAATATATTCTTTATAGTTCTACTTCTGCATATAACTGAGCATGCCAAATCATCACATTAACCCAATTAACCAAGCCAGACCTGCATCTGCCATGGAAGGACAATGAAGATTTTTTTTTTTTTAAAGAACTTTGTATTTCACCTCCCTCTTAACAAAAATCCCCAAACATCAGAGTAGCAATAGCTTTTATCAGTATGCTGTTAAAAATTGTTGATGATTCAGACTGGAAGAACTCCTGGCACATCTACTTTCTTGCCATTTATCAGCTGGAGGTAGCTCTGTGTTTGTGCTCCTAGAAAGGTAAGACTGAGTTGGCTTATCCTGCACCATACATGCACAGTGTTTTGTGGTTCAGTACCTCTGTGCTTAGACCTTTGATTTTTAAACAGTGGGGAGCTAGGACACTTGAAAGATACCAGCAGCACTTTAATTCAAATGGCTGCTTTCTTATAATTTTATTGCACAAGGAATTAAATGAAAATATTTGGGACTTTGCTGACATGTTTGATGGAAAATCCATGTTCAAATAGCACCCATAATATTACATAGATCACATTGCTATAGTAATCTATATGCTACTTTTAAAATTATCTATGATTTTGGGGGTGTAAGATTCAGTTTGTTTTTTCTCCTGGTAGAAAAGCTTATATTGAGGAAGAGAATTAGTTTGTTAGCCAGATGTAGTAGAGTTTCTGCATTACTTCAATAACCCCTTAAAAATGCCTTATTTGTCCTCATCCACATTAATTCTCTTTGGCTTTATGGACCAGGAAGGATCTAGAAAGCCAGCCAGTGCTCCCGAAGACGCTTCACAGAGCAGGCGCACACTGCTCTAGAGCCAAGGTAGGTTGTGCTGGTTCTGGAGGTGGAGCTATTGCCAGCCGGTTCGGTGGGAGCTCCTCCTTCCCCAGACGGTAACGGCCGGGCAGAGGCAGCCGTATCCTTAACAATCCTGTCAGTCAGGCCACTCAGACCTCGTTACTGTATGAGCCCTAGGAGCACGTAAGGAGCTACTTGAGCTTTGGAGAGAGGAGAGAGCTGGAGACTCGTGCACATGTGGCTGATGCTGCATTTAATCGTGTTTCTGGGGAATCTCAAGGTCTAACCCCGTGTGGAGCACCTTATGGTTGGTTGTTCTCAAGAGCACCTCAGTGAGTAACGCAGTGAGGGCTGTGACCGCCATCACTGTTTGTGCTTAGCTCCCTGAAAGGAAGGGAAGGGCGGTTTGTGACAACGGTTGCTGTCTGTACTGGGAAGCAGCTTAGGTTCCTGCTTGTGTTTCAGCCAGAGCCCTGGTGTCTACAAAACTGACTCCACACCGTGCTCCAGCATTGCTGTACTGGGTAGTAGTGAGGACCTCTGTAACTCAAAGGGGATGCATTAGCCCCACCATTTGTCTCCTCTCCTCTTTGTTACATAGTCTTGCCTGAATATCTGAGTGGAAGCTCAGGCCCCTTCTGAACACCAGCCTGATGATGATCCTGGGCAGAGGCTGATGGGCTAGGAGATCACCTGAGAGGTTCAGAGGAGAGGCAGTGGATAGGACTGGCACTGTGAAGGTGCTGCAGGCTGTGCTGCTTGGCCCATTTCTCACTGAAGATAGCAAGGCAGATCTAGCATCAGGGGTAGGCACTGGTGCCTGCTGCTCTGCATGGAGCACTGGGAATGAGTTCAAGGTGGGCTGGCCCTCCGCATGGTGGTAATGTGTCACCTAAACGTCTGGTGCACGCACCAGGAAATGGACTTGCACCTCTCCAGCGCAGGGGGTGCCTGGTTCAGTCTGGTATTCTGCTTCTGCCGTGGTGCAGGCTGAGGAGCTGTATAGCTAACTCATGTCTGCTAGGCGTGCGGATCATTTTGGAAGGATATCCAAGGAGAGACATAAATTCCCTAGAACTCATCAACAATGACAGCTCTTTGCCAGTGTGGCAACTAGAAAAGTTTCCAACATATCTTGAATGGCTGAAGGAAACAATTACCGTAGTGGATCCTGTAGCTGCATTCGTATTTGTGTGTATTTATAGGACAGAGTACACTAGATTAGCTTTGTGACCGTCGGGAGGGAGCCTGTCATCCTGAAGCCTCTTCATCAATGTGCCTTTCACGCTCCAGGAGATTAGCAGCGCTGAAAATAGGAAAAAGGAATTTTCCTTTCTTCTGTCTTGGAGGACCCATCACACCACACCGCTCTGCTGGCTTTGGTCCTTAGCAAAACCAGAGAGCCAACAGGTCTTTCCAAAGGAGTTCCCCTCCCCAGAGGATCGAAGGGGGAATATCCCTTTGCACTTCAGTCACACATCCAAGGGAGCGGCCGCTCCAGGCTCGTTTGCACCGTGCGGGCATCGGCTGTGCCCGGGACGGGTGCTCGGCTGGAGGAGGCCACAGCTCCTCTGGCTCCGGCGGGGCAGAACTCGGCCAGGCCCAGAGCGCGCGGCTTTTCCCGGGCACTGCCCGTTTGCAGCAGGACGGAGAATTCCCCGGGAGAGCCCGTGCAGCAGGCGGGGGCTGTGCGGGGCCCGGGGCTGTGCGTGCTCGGCACCAGCCCGGCCCCCGCGCTCTCCGGGGCTCCCTCAGCTGCGCGCACTGCCTGCGCAGCGCTGCCCGGCTTCCCCGCACCAGCCCCGGCCGCGC
>VZRW01001114.1:25069-88236 GCA_013398125.1 Aegotheles bennettii | reverse complement strand
GGGATTCGATGGTTCTATGAAAATCTCTGAACTCTCACCCACGTACCCTCCTCCTCTCTGAGCTCATGGCTTATTCTTCCCCTGTCCTACCCTTCCTGTTCTCCCTGTGCTCCTGCCTTCTCGTTGCTGTGCTGGCTGTCTCTCCAGGACCTTCCCTCACAGGCAGCACTGGATCCAATGGGACTCATTTGGGGGGGGAAGCTTCACCCTTGGCAGTGCTGGGACAGGGAGCTCCCAGGGCTCTCCTCAAGGAAGGGTCCTCAGGGTGGGAAACCTTTGTGATGCCTCCATGGAAATGACAACTTCAGAGCTGGAAGTTTTCCCTTGTGAGGAATTCTGGGGTATGTTGTAGGTTGTGTTTAATGCCTTCCCTGGAACCCACCAGCACTGCTCCTCACCATGGTGCTTCATTGGTTCAAGCTGTTTTATATTAAAGGATGCACCAGAGGGTCTGGAGATGTACCTGAGCTCCACCACCTCCCCATCTGCACAACGTTTCTAAAAGCAAGCACAAAAGGGTTATTTTTTAATTGCAATTTTCCTTCCAGAAAGTTAAGACCTTGTCAATAACGATGTTGTAATTCCCTCAGATAAGAAGAGATAATAGTCCAGGGGCTGGGAGAGGTGTGGAGAGATCCCGGATTAGGGAGAGGGTAGGGGGGTTGGGATCAGCTGCATTCCTATGAAAGCAGAAAAAAACATGTACAGGCAAACCTGCAGAGGAAAGCTGAGCAGAACCAGTGTCAAAGTCAGAATGGGGAGGGCGGGGAGTAGAAAGATTGTTCTCCTTCACCCAAGAGAAATCAGAGAAAGAACTGGCACAAGGGTGTGTGAGGAGCTCAGGAGCTGTGTGCAAAGACTCCATTTTCTGGTTTTTCTGCTCCCCAAGCTGTTTTCTCACCACTTGAGCTCACCTTTCACCAGCTCCTTCCTTTGCGCTCCGCAGTTGAGTATCTTCAGGTGTTCACCCAGCAGGACACCCGCGGGGGTGTAACAGCACCATGGGTACTCATTGGAGGCACGTGGGTGTAAGGTGTGGCCATACAGCTGTTAAAGTCAGCCTGAGGTCTCCGTGCCATCTCAAACACAGATTTGCAGGGTCTTAGAGGAGATCCAGTTGTTAAATTCAGCCTTGCAAAAAATAAATTAGATTAATCAATTAACTTTTATTTTTAAATAAACACAATGTGTGCAATATAGAGCTGAATCTCTGAGTAAGGCAAACACGAACCTCTGAAATGAAGCTTAAACAAATGGAAATGGTCTTCTGAAGTGGTAGCATGGACTGAAGGTAACTGGGTGTGTGTCCCTCTGCTGCTGCCCATCCCGAATTCCCATGCGGGTGCCGCGCTGTGCTGGTCACGGTGGCCACTGCAGGGCTTGGGGATCCCACGTGGACCATCAAGGGTCACCCTAGCAAGGCTGTGCTGCAGCACAGTGCTCATTCCTACATTAATCCTGGTTGTTCCCAGGTAATTATGGGTTGGTTTCTGTGACTGATTTGGTGTCTTCCCTTTAGAAGTGAGACTGGGATGGGGACTCTTGGTGCAGCGGTAGCACAAAAGCAACCATGGAATGGTTCTCTTGGGTGCTGGCTTGAAGAGTTGCTCTGTATTTGGCTTTTCCCTGTCAATTCTTTGTGGCTGGGCCTCTGTGTCACCCAAACAGTGCTGGTGATTGATCTTAGCATTGACTGGTTGCAATTAATACAATTCTGCCCCTCTGCTCCACTCTGTGAGACCCCCCCTGCAGTGCTGGGGCCACCTCTGGGGTCCCCAACATCAGAAGGACACGGAGCTGTTGGAGAGAGTCCAGAGGAGTCCATGGAGATGCTCAGGGGGCTGGAGCAGCTCTGCTCTGGGGCCAGGCTGAGAGAGTTGGGGGTGTTCAGCCTGGAGAAGAGAAGGCTCCAGGGAGACCTTGGAGCACCTTCCAGTGCCTGAAGGGGCTCCAGGAAAGCTGGAGAGGGACTGGTGCCAAGGGCAGGCAGTGATGGGACGAGGGGGAACGGGTTCCAAGTGCCAGAGGGGAGATGAAGATGGGATGGGAGGGAGAAATTGTTTGGTGTGAGGGTGGGGAGAGCCTGGCCCAGGGTGCCCAGAGAAGCTGTGGCTGCCCCTTGCTGGCAGTGTTGAAGGCCAGGTTGGCTGGGGCTTGGAGCAGCCTGGTGTGGTGGGAGGTGTCCCTGCCCATGGCAGGGGGTGGCACTGGGTGAGCTTTAAGGTCCCTTCCCACCCAACCCAGCCTGGGATTTGGTGATTCTCTAACCTGAACGTTGCCATCTGTCCCCGTGTGTCCCTGGTGAAGGAGACAGCAGTCTGTGACAGCAGAAGGTGGCTCAGTGCCCCAGGCACTGCCTGGTTGCCAGGCTGGGTTAATGATTAACACACACAGTGGCTGATGCTGGGGTTAATTGTGAGGAAGATCCAGGTGCTGCCTTTCCCCTCCTGACCCTGGGGCTCTCTCCTGTTTGCTGTCTCTGCCTCTCCTGTCTCAGTTCCATGTCCCTGTCTCTGTTCCCCCAAGGTGCTGGCACTGTTGCTGATAATCCTTGGAAATATTTCTAATACCCCTTTCAGCAGCATTTCCTAACCTGTCTGGGTGGGGCAGCTGGAACCAGTTCCTCCTCTGCTTGCTGAGGTGGGAAGGACCAAGCCTTGGATTACCATGTTTTGTACATTGGGGCGGTGTAAGGTGATAGTAAGTCAGGTGTAAGTCAGGCTGGCTTACAAAGTGCTGTCTAAGTTGATGTTGTTCAGTGGCAGAGTCTGTTCTCCTCAGGTCAGCATGGTTCCCTCCACTCCTCCTCCTGGAAACCATCCTGACGTGGACACTTGTCATCCTACATCTCCTGAGGACAAAGCGTTTCTCCTTCCTCCTTCAGCTGTTTGCCCTTGTCACCTTGAGTAAACCAAAAGGGGTTGCAGAAGAGCTCCTCAGAGACAAATTAGATTTGTTCCTGATGATATGTATTTATGGGATGTTCCAAGTGAATTATTTCAGTCATTGCCCCCTCCCTGGCAGTGCTGAAGGCCAGGTTGGATGGGGCTTGGAGCAGCCTGGTGTGGTGGGAGGTGTCCCTGCCCATGGCAGGGGGTGGCACTGGGTGAACTTTAAGGTCCTTTCCCACCCAAACCAGTCTGGGACTCCATGATCCATTATTCTCCAAATGCTGACAGATGGGCAATACTTGGGATAAGCAGTACACACAGCCCATGGCAGGTGTGGGACTGGATGAGCTTGGAGGTCTCTTCCCACCCAAACCAGGCTGGGACTCTGGGTTTTAAAGCTGGAATGTGTGAATCCTGGAGCAGAAATTCTTGGGAGCAGTGCCCGGTTGGGAAAGGGAATGATGTGGATTATTTCCAGCTCTGCTCCCCATCAGTGCCTCTTTGCAACACTCCCTCATTCCCCTGATCCCCCCTGGCGTGAGGAGTCCCTGGAGGGGGTGGGTACTGATGGGTCTCTTGGTTTTCCCTGCAGTGTCCTGGACAGCCCGGGCCGGCTGGATGAGGAGCACCGGCTGATCGCCCGCTACGCCGCCCGCCTGGCTGCCGAGGCTGGCAATGCTGTGAGTGAGAGTCCCCCTCCCCAGAGCCCGGGCTGTGGGAGGGGGTTTGCCAGAGTCGGGTCGGGAATGCCAACAGCCATGTGAAATTGTCAGGTTTGGTTTGCTTCCCTCATTCCCAGCAGAAACACTGCGGGGGGAGAGCAGGGAGATGACAACAGGAATGATCAGAAAGGAGGTCAGGGGAGGGAATAAGCAGCTTAGTCCTGCTTAGACTGGAGAAGAGATAAATGTGTAGATACCTGAGGAAAACAAATCATGGAGGGAACGTTATGGAATATCTTTATTCCAGAGGGAAGGAGCCTGAGAGAGAGGAAGGGGTTTATGTTTGCAGCCTTGTAATAGGTGAAACTACAGGAAACACCCAAATAATTGTACATTGGTAAAGATAAATATGGCTTTAGCAGAACATTGCTGTAGGAGGTGATAGCAATGAAGAACATAGTGAAATTCCATGGAATAATGGCAGGCCGGCTGGATGGGAGATCCCTGGCCTGGCTGGTGTATCCATGCAAAAGGGGAGCCGTGTTCCCGAGCAGCAGTGGCTCTCCCTGGCACGCACTGCCATGGCACACTTCAACACTTCACCCAGTCACTGCTCAGCACCAGCTGGGCTTCACACACCCTCACAGCCCTGGGGCTCCCCGAGGTGCACATCCTGGGAATGGCAACAGTGGCTTCCACCAGGCTGCACCAGCATCGCCCCCACAGTGCTGCTCTACACAGTCCCTATTGCAGATGTGTTATTGTCCATGGAAAATGGGTTATTATCCATAGGAAACATGTTACTATCCATACAGCATTTCAGATAGAACCCTTGTCTTCCACAGGTTCCAGCAGTAGCAATGACCTCTCCTCAGCATCTTACCCCTATGGCAGGACACGTGTCCTGCTCAAGGTGCCCAGGGGAGGTTGAGGTTGGATGTGAGGAACAATTCCTGCCCCAAAGGGCTGTCAGGGCCTGGCCCAGGCTGCCCAGGGCAGGGGTGGAGTCCCCATGCCTGGAGGGATCTCAAAGCCGTGGAGATGTGGTGCTGAGGGCCATGGGGCAGTGGTGGCCTTGGGAGTGCTGGGTTAATGGTTGGACTGGGTGATCTTAAGGAGATTTTCCCACCAAAACAACTCAGTGACTCCATGATTCTATGCCATGTGCTTTATTTTTCAACGTGCTCTGACTGCTCAACATTGAGAGGGTCCCAGGCACAGACAGTTCATACTCCAGTGGCCTCATGCCAAGCTCTTTCCTTTGTGGCTGGGGGTGGGGACTGCTGGGAAGTGCACGCTGGGCTCCGTGGCAGTGGGTCTGGCTCAGCCCATCAGCTCCTGCTTTGTCTCAAATGAGATCAAAGGTTGGAGCTGCCTTCTGCAGGCTCCTGGCTGTGATAGATGTCCTGTGCCACACGGCTGCCAGTACATCCCATAATGTCTTCAGGGGAAATGCCTCTGCTTGAAGGCTTACAGAGACACAGTCATTCCAGGCAGATCCCAGAGTTAATTCTGGAAATTCAGTCCTGGTTCTTCTTAAAGAAGAAAACCAAATGGGGAAGGGGGAGGAGGGAGGAGAAGGCATCGATTGTCACTTGTGCTGTGCCCAGGGGCTGGTGGCACCCGACCAAGGCAGCAGCTGGCTCTGTGTGTGCTCACAGGGGCTCTGCCTGGGCCACTCCGGGCTGCCTCAAGCCACTGTGGAGGACAAAACCCCTTTTATTGAGCTGAAGTTGCTCAGGGCTGCGCTTGGCCTGGCTGGGTCGGGCACCATGGAGTGCAGAGAGTTGGAATAACGGGCAGGGAGCAGAGCAGAGCCCAGCAGAAGGTGGCTTGGTAAGTGACAGCTTGGACATGGAGCTGTTGGAGAGTCCAGAGGAGGCCACGGAGATGCTCAGGGGGCTGG
The DNA here is from genome assembly GCA_013398125.1 of Aegotheles bennettii. NCBI lineage: Eukaryota > Metazoa > Chordata > Aves > Caprimulgiformes > Aegothelidae > Aegotheles > Aegotheles bennettii. Next base: position 82,777 of record VZRW01001114.1, on the reverse strand, counting down.
AGCAGCTCTGCTCTGGGGCCAGGCTGAGAGAGTTGGGGGTGTTCAGCCTGGAGAAGAGAAGGCACCGGGGAGACCTTGGAGCACCTTCCAGTGCCTGAAGGGGCTCCAGGAAAGCTGGAGAGGGACTGGTGCCAAGGGCAGGCAGTGATGGGACGAGGGGGAACGGGGTCCAAGTGCCAGAGGGGAGATGGAGATGGGATGGGAGGGAGAAATTGTTTGGTGTGAGGGTGGTGAGAGCCTGGCCCAGGGTGCCCAGAGAAGCTGTGGCTGCCCCTGCCTGGCAGTGTTGAAGGCCAGGTTGGCTGGGGCTTGGAGCAGCCTGGTGTGGTGGGAGGTGTCCCTGCCCATGCCAGGGGGTGGCACTGGAGGGGCTTTAAGGTCCCTTCCCACCCAACCCAGCGTGGGATTCTGTGCTGAAGTGCAGAGATGGATGCCAAGCCAGGCAAAGGTCCTGTAAGTCACAGCTTTCAAGATCACAACCTCCTCTGTTTGTCTCCCTCTGCTGATCTGCTCAGGTTGGCAGCCTGAGGTAAGAAATAATCTGGTATTTCCTATCGAGCAGCATCTTTCTGAGAAAAGCAGGGGCTGAAAATGTTCTCCTGTGTTCCCAGCTCCCTTGTCTGCTTTCCCATAGAAATCCCTCCCACGTACAGATCAGATCCCACCTCGGTGCCACCCTGACACTTGGATATGGGTCACCCTGCATGCTGGGTGACTGCACACTTTTGGAAGAAGAGGTGGTTACATAATTTTAAGTGGATTTATGTATATACAGCCATGGAGAAAGGAGGCTGAGGGGAGACCTTGTGCTCTCTGCAGCTCCCTGAGAGGAGGTTGGAGCCAGGGGGGGTCGGGCTCTGCTCCCAAGGAACAAGCGATGGGCCAAGAGGGAACGGCCTCAAGGTGCCCAGGGGAGGTTTAGGTTGGATGTGAGGAACAATTCCTGCCCCAAAGGGCTGTCAGGGCCTGGCCCAGGCTGCCCAGGGCAGGGGTGGAGTCCCCATGCCTGGAGGGATCTCAAAGCCGTGGAGATGTGGTGCTGAGGGCCATGGGGCAGTGGTGGCTTTGGCAGTGCTGGGTTAAGGGTTGGACTCGATGGTCTGAAAGGGCTTTTCCAAGCTAAATAATTCTGTGGCTCTATATACAGAGCAACCCCAGCCCCTCTGTTCTCAGTGTCCTCCTCAACACCTCCCTTTCTCCAAACCAGTGCCTCCTTCATCTCCTCTCCCACCTGTTCTATCTCAGCTCCTTTTGTCCCCTTTTTCTGCCATGAGCACACTCCCACAGGCTCTGGAGTTCCTGCTGACACACCTGGGCAGGTTGGTCTGGACAAGCACAGGTCGGTGTCGTGCCCAGTGCTCCCCAGTGACTCCAATGGTGCGTGAGCTGCAGCAGGAGCAGAGGTCCATGGGGACCGGGCACTCTTGGCAGGACTCTGCTGACCTGTGCAGCCATGCTGCTGGGCAAAGCACGAACACCTAATAAATATGAGATAATACTCCATTATGGATGAGTGGATAATTAGGTTGAGTTACGTGGCTGAGTTACGATAATTGGGTTCTTCCCCACGTTGCTCTTTTTGGCAAACAGTGGTTGCTGTTCTTCCCTCTGCTGAAAGCCTGTCATCATCTCATCTCACTAGAGCTGCCTACAACCTCAGTAATGTTTGTAATATTCCCTTCACGTAACTTTTCTTGTAGGCTTTAGGCATTATTTAATGACTATTTTTTAAATGAAGGAAGAACAAGTGAAGTAGATTTCCCGTAGTACATCTTTGCAGGATAAATCTGCAGCTCTTGGTTCTTGGGTCATTTCTTCTTCTCCTGGATACCCCAGTTATATGATCCTTTTTTGGTATTTGTTTCCCTCTCTCTGTTGATCATAAGGACTGGTTCAGACTTTCCATGGCACCATGAGGTCCTTGCACCAAGGAACCTGCCTCACGTTGAGTTGGGATCTAAACTCATTTGCAAATGGGTGTTTGCAGCACTGGTGCCTCGCCCATGGGGTCAGAAGTAAATGTGAGAGTTTGCACTTGTCTTAATAGGATGCAACCAATTTTTTCTCGAATAGTTCTGTATTTTAGTATATTTTCCACTTGTCCTACAAAGCCATGGGAGCTCACCACAGTGCGACCTGCAGATGTAAGAAGTAAATACTTGATTTATCACCCATATTAATGAATGGCACTGAATTGGAGAGGAAAGCTGTAGAACCCCACAAGTGGACATCAAAAGCATTGCTGAGGTGAAGGTGTTTAACAGTTGTATCCTCTACGTAGGGTTGGATTTTTCACTCTAGAAGGAGAGTGGTTTGCTTTGGCACGTTTTTTCTTAAGAACTCCATAGAGACTATTACTTAGCTCATCTACTGAGTACCTACAAGTTGTTTTGTTTTGTGCTTTATCCCCAAGACCTGAGGTTCAGCTGACTGCTCTGTAGTTGGTTCCTCCACATGTTGGTTCCAGGTGGAAGCTTCATGGTTGCCCTCAGCATCTGGAGTGTCACCTTATGAAACTTAGCACATCCCGAGGTGAACACAAAGCTCTCAGATGGCCTCAGGTTTACTGAAGTACCAATCTCTAAGTACTCTGATGAGTTTCTCCATGCCCCAGCTACTCGGAGCTTCTGACTACGTTGTCCCCTGTTTTGTCTTTTCTAATCCAAGTTTTTACCCCGAGGCTGTAAATTCCATGTCCTGAGCATTAACATTTTGTCATATTAGACCACCAGGGGATTTTTTTTTAATAAAACCTAACCCAGACAGCACAAACCAGAGTGCCAGGGCTGTCTCCTGACCAGCACCACATCTTGTGTGCGGCTGGGTTGGGCAGGTGGGATGGAGCCTGCTGCTTCCCAGGGTGACTCTTTGGTGGGAGTGTGGCACCAGAGCTGTGTCCTATTACCCACTCAAGGTCAAGTCTATCTAGAAGTGTTGTCACATATTTTCTGGACAAGAACAGTAGCAATTAGACATGTACCTGCTGTATCTTCAGCAGGCTCAGTGCTGTCTCAGGTGACTCTCTGATGTTCTTCTGAACATGCAAGTCTTCAGACACCTCTCCTCCTGAGTCCACATCATAGAATCATGGAATGGTTTGGGTTGGAAGGGACCTCAAAGCTCATTCAGTGCCACCCCAGTGCCACAAGACCCTGCAATTCTCCTCTCTCTGCTTGGTCCATATAACTGGCTGTGTCACCACCCAGCCCAGCTGCCAGCAGGTTCTCCCAGAAACCACAGAGTCTGGGTTCATTGCCCGGTGGTTTGCTCAGTAGTGGTGATGGCTGATGGTGGGACTGTGCCAAACACAAGGATCACAGAGGTCAGGACTCACTGGGAAACCACACTTACTCATCCATCTCCCTCCAGCTGGTGCTGGCAAGGGGTTGAGAAGAATTAGATTTTCCAGAGGTGCAGTGACCATGGTTGGATTTAATGTCTGTGAGTAATCCTGTTTGTAAGCTGTGAGTTACTCACACTTCTCTCCTCTAGCTGACCTATGGGGAGGTCAACAGCTCACTAAAAGACTTGATGATGAAGGTGTAGCAGCATCTCCTCCCAGGGAAGCCCGTGTGTGTTTTAGGACCACACAGGTATTTCTGAGTAAGGACAGTGAGCCAGGTCAGCAGCTTGCACACCTTGAGATCAGCCCAAGCCAGCAGTGAAACCACAGCTGGAGGTGGCCCCCCATAGCCCACCTCAGCACAGCTGTTGTCACAGTTCTATGGTATCATACCACTGTGTTCAGGAGCTACAGGGCTGGATCCAAACTGTGTCCTGTGTGTTACCAGGTAATGAAGCTTTTGTCTGATTTCTCTCTGTTCCTCACCCACCAGCCTCGCCCACCGACGGACCTGGGCTTCAGCTTCGATGCCAATAAACAACAAAGGCAGCTGATAGCAGAGCTGGAAAACAAGAACAGGTAAAAGCAAGCTTGGATCAGGGTTGTCCCAGGGACATCACTGGAGGAGCCCTGGGTGTGCTGGTTTTAGCCCTTTGTATTGCACGAACCAGCTTGATTTCCTAGATCTTCTGTTGAAAGGTGGAGCTGCCTGGATGCTCCCTGCAGATGCAGCTGCAGTGCCCTTGTTCCCAGGGACCAGCCAGATCTTCACTGATCTTCTTAAAGCCACCTTAGCTGGCATGGAGCATCCAGAGCTGTGTTACTGTCTTGTGTCACTGTCTGCAAACCCAGAGAGCTCCTCACAGCAGGACGAGCTGTTCAGGTGGCAGCAGGAGAATAAATCAGCAGTGATCAGAGAACCATCAAATCCCAGGTTGGAAGGGACCTCAAGGATCACCTGGTCCCACCTGTTGGAGCTGTTGGAGTGGGTCCAGAGGAGGCCACAGCAATGATCCAAGGGCTGGAGCAGCTCTGCTCTGGGGACGGGCTGAGAGAGTTGGGGGTGTTCAGCCTGGAGAAGGCTCAGGGGAGACCTTGGAGCACCTTCCAGTGCCTGAAGGGGCTTGTGAGAAAGATGGGGACAGAGCTTTCAGCAGGGCCTGTAGCAACAGGACCAGGGGTGATGGTTTTAGACTCAAAGAGGACAGAGTCAGAGCAGACAGAAGGGAGAAATTGTTCACACTGAGGGTGGTGAGAGCCTGGCCCAGGGTGCCCAGAGAGGTGGGAGATGCCCCATCCCTGGGAACATCCCAGGTCAGGTTGGACGGGGCTCTGAGCAACCTGATGGAGTTGCAGATGTCCCTGCTCCCTGCAGGGGGTGGCACTGGGCAGCATTGGAAGGTCCCTTCCCACCCAACCCATGCTGTGATTCCATGATTCCCCTTGCTCCAGAGGGACTGGTCAGAAGAGATTGCTCCATTTTTACCATAATATTGCATCTGCTCTTACTTTTTTCTGTAGCACCCATATTTTGAATTCATGTCTCTCTGGCTCAGAGCCCCCAAGAGGGTGCAGCTCTGAGGACCAAGCTGTGGAGCAGGTTCAAACCTGAGTGCTGGACGGCATGGGTAGCCTGTGGGTCACCTCCAGAGCCTCTCCAGGTGCCCAAAGCTGTGTTGGCCTCATGGCCATGCTCAGGTCTCCCCATGCTCTGGCTGCACCGCATGCATGAGCACACTGCTGTGAAAACACCTCCAGGCTGGGTTGGAGGAGAAGCCGTTCCTGGAGAGCAGGGAACATCTGGGTCCTTGCTGCATGCAGCCAGCACAGCTTCACCTGCCAGGAGGCCCCAGGGGGTTTGAAATGATCCAGGGAGATCACAGATAAGGGAGATCTCAATCAGGGTTGGCATGAAACCTGCATGGAGAGCAGCTCGGGGTTTGGAAAAGAACAGGGGAGGAGAATTAGAGATTCTAATCTTCTGGCAGAAGGATTTCATTTCCATTGCAATAAGCGAGTCCTTGGCTGTCACTGTGACCTTCCCCAACCTCCAGCATTGGCTACAGAACCAGTGGCCTTAACTGGGCTGCTGGCTGATCACCTTCCCTCTGTGGGACCTGAGGGTTTGTCTGTTCCTATGAGCTGTGATTCCCCTTGTTCGTGCTGACCTGCCCTGGGAACACGAATGGGAAGAGAAGGCTCCAGGGAGACCTCAGAGTGCCTGAAGGGGCTCCAGGAAAGCTGGAGAGGGACTGGTGCCAAGGGCAGGGAGTGATGGGATGAGGGGGAACGGGTTCCAAGTGCCAGAGGGGAGATGGAGATGGGATGTGAGGAGGAGATGAAGGTGGTGAGACCCTGGCAGAGGTTGCCCAGGGAAGTTGTGGGTGCTGGAGGGGTTCAAGGCCAGGTTGGCTGGGGCTTGGAGCAGCCTGGTGTGGTGGGAGGGGTCCCTGCCCATGGCAGGGGGTGGCACTGGGGGAGCTTTAAGGTCCCTTCCCACCCAAGCCAGGCTGGGGTTCCATGATTTCATACTTCTCATCAAGCCATACGTATTCCATGTACATTACAGCTGACTCACATGTGTTGGGTTTGAATCTGTGCCACTCAGACACGACCAAAATCCCTGGAGACTGACACAAAGTGCTTGAAAGGCTGCAGCAGTGTTGAGGAGCAGTACAGAGCCTGACCTTTTCCCTCTTTCATCTCCCCTCTGCCATTCCTACAGGGAGATCCTCCAGGAAATTCAGCGTCTCAGGCTGGAACATGAACAAGCATCTCAACCCACCCCCGAGAAAGCCCAGCAGAACCCAACTCTGTTGGCTGAACTCCGGCTTCTACGGTAAAAAAACATCTCAAGGTGGTGTGTGCTGGGGACCTGGGCTGGCCCAGGGGGCTGCTCTGGGACACAGGCAATGATGGGCAGAGCATCTCCTTGGGACCCTCGAGGTGTTACTCAAGCTGCTGAGTCCCCAGGCTGGCAGCATATGGCACTGTGCCTCTTTTAGTGGGTTTAGAAGTAAATGAAAACTTCTCTCAACGTGAATGCTGTTTGTGTAGTCCAGAGGAGTGTCTGGAAAGGAGAAAGCAATGGGGAAAACAAACAGGAATGGCATCATCTGCTCGTCACTTATGGTCCAAGGGAGCAGAGCTGGGGGGAAGATGTCAGTTGTGTGATGGAGACACCAAAGGTTGGTACCCACAGACACTCAGACATCCACCCAGAGCTGGAGAACAACCTGCTGGAGAACTCCACCCAGAGCTGGAGAACAACCTGCAAAGCCTCTTTGGTTAAGGCTGGCTGCAGTTTGAAGTGGCAGGGAAGGAATGTCAGTATTTACAGCATGGAGGGGCTCATGGTTCGGGTGGGCACGAGGGCATTCCCTGCCTGGGTTTCATTTCATCTCCCATCCTTCCATCTCCCATCATTCCGAGCTCAACCTCCACAAGTGCCAGCTGTGATCCAGAGGAGGGTCACAAATGTGAGCTCCTGGCAGCAGCAGCTCTTTGCAAAGCACCTTGAATTTCGTTCCCTGGGGTAAACTCTTCCTGCCCAGGTAGGAATTGGCACTGCCATTGTGCTTCCCAGCAATGTTTAAAGGTTTTCCATAAAGTGATCTTGGGATGGAGTTGCTGCCACTGCAGGCAGCATCTATACAGCATAACCCAGCACAGTCAAAAGCTTTCAATTGTTTTCTTTACCTTTTCATGCAGAATCTGCTACATTTTGGCATCTTGCTGCTATTTTTCATTCTATTACCTGATGATAATAGCTCATAGATCTCCTAGCTTTATGCTTGACATAACTGTATATTTTATAAAAGTGTTAAAAAACTGGAGGGGATGTAGGGTACCCACAAATACTCTGCAAGAAGCAGAGAGGAAGGAGGTTGTGGGGCAGCTGGATGTGCTGTCTGACCCAGCAGGGACAGATGTTGTAAGAACCAAGAGCTTACACTGGAAACCAGCCACGTGCAGACCAAAAATAAAGCTCATGCTGTTTAAGGCAAGGCAATAACCTCAAGAGCAGTGATAGTTTGCAGTCCCTCGATGTCTTTCCTGAAGATGCTGAAATACAAGTTGTCAGGAGCAAAGCAGAGCTGGCTGGGAGGAGCTGGAGGGGCTGTGTTTTGCTAAGGGGGAGATGCTGACTGATCGTTGTAGATGGTTGCTTCAGGTCTTCAAATATGTAAATGCCACTGGCAAACCAAGGGGAAAAAAGGTTGAATTCAGCATATGCAGCCTGTCGGGTCCCAAGCATTGCCAGCCTGGCCTCCTGGGTAGCACAGGCTGGGGATGTCCCCCTGCAGAGCCCTTTCTGTCTGGGCTGCAGCGTCCATGGGAGACACGTTCAGGCTTTCATTGTAGAGGTGGAAGGAACCCATGTCCCGTCCCCCCACCCCGTTCATGTGGTGCTCAGGTGATTTCTGTGCTCTGTCTGTGCTCACTGGGCTGACAGCATGTGCATTATTTCTACCCCTCATAAACCTGGTGCCATTCTCCAACCCTCATCCTTCCCCATGCTTCTGTCTGCTGGGCTGGGATCTGTTCCAGGATTGCTCCCTAGGCGTGAGGATTTAGGGATTTTGATTCCCTCCCCTCTTAACCTCATCTTGCATAAACAGCTTGAGCTTTTTACAGTTTCCTCATAAAAAAAGTTTGCCAGATCTCCCTCCAGCCTGCTGCCAAGTTCTCTGCACCCTGTCTGGCCATAGGCAGCAGGACTGGCTGTGGGATCTCCTATGGAGTCTCACTGCTATAGGTAGAGGTAGTGGTGGCTTTCCTGCCACCAAACATCCCTCCCAGTAATAAATTCAAATCGTCCTGACCACGGATCATCACTGGAAGTTCACAATTAGCAGGTTATCTGTGATATCTCAGCTAACAAGGAGTCCTTTCCCCTGCAATGACCTCGCCATGTGAAGACCTGGAAGAGTTAATCCATGGGAAATGAAGAACCTGCAGACAGCCCAGCCCTAGGGATGAGTCAGCTCTGCCAGGCTGGAGCCCTGGTCCTCACAGATGCTGCAGATGTGAATCCACAGGATGCTCATTCCCAGCCAGCCAGGGGCCCAGGGCTGCCTTGCCCCAGGCGTGTGCCTCAAGCTGCACCTCTAGAGGCCTCCTGACCCTTTTTTATTTAAAACATTGAATGCCCTTTGTCATTGACAAACAGCTCCTCTCTTCACTGGGGGGCATTGAAAAAGAAATGGAGCAACATCAGCCAAGATCCGAGGTGCTCATTGGTGTTGATTCCTCATTAACAGCTCCATTTGCAGGGCTGCACTTATTTCATATGTTGATTTTCACCTTATTTGTAGTCGTTAACCAGAATGTGTTGTATTAAATAACCATAGGGGAAAAAGCCACAAACCTTGAGCTGATCTGGGGAGAGAAAAGGCACATAGAGCTACACCTGGGGTGGGTTTTCAACACATGTGAGGTGGCCAGGCATGTGTAACCATCCCTTTATTGCCTTCTGCATTTAATAACCTCATTCTTCAGGATACAAAAAGCTGTTGAAAGAAGTCCTCAGGGCAGTCTATGGTACTTCGTGGTCTTCTGTCCTTGTAAGAACCCGTGCAGGAACAAGGTGATTCTGTTACGTGGGGCTGTGCTCCTGGAAAACAAACCATGCTCCCCAGATCCCTCCAGTCGAAGGAAAAGCCCCTTTCCTTTGCCAGGCTCTGGTGTCCAGTTGGTGTTCCTAAACCCAGCTGGTTATGAACATCTCCAGAATGTTTTATCCCTGGTGAGAACACAAATATAATCCATCACATTTAAAAATTCAGTCTATCACACGTGGTGCCTTTAACTTCAGATTAAGATATTATTATGTCCACAAAAATAGCAGTAGATGAATAAATAAGCTTTTCTAATCTCTTTGGGTGGTTTTTTTTTGTGATTTGTGGGGCCCAGCCTTTCTTAAATCACACGAGATACTGACCTTCTGGCGTGCTGGCAGTTCATCTGTGAGTTTCTCCTTATATTAGTGACGTTTTAATTTTTTTAAATATAAAATAAAACAATACAACCCTTGAATCTGTCACATCTGTAGAAATACAGTGGTTTTCTGATGCCAGGGAAAGGGAAGGTCATTTATTATCCCCTTTTCTTGTTACTGGGTTCTGGCACAGCAAATATGTCACAGCTTATAGATCTGTTGGTGGACAGGAATAGCTCTGCGTGGCTCCAGACAGACAGGTGATGGCTTTTCCTTGCCAAACCGCTGCAGCCTTTTCTCCCCTTGTTTTTTTTCCTCTCTGTCTTTCCTCCCATTGCTCATTCTCGCTTGTCTGAACGCTCTGCGGGGTGCCTGGCTCTGACGTTCACAAAGTTCTTAAAAGGAAGCTAAAGTGGGCATTTTCCCTCAAAACACAGTGCTCCTGCCAAGGGCTTCCTGCCACGGGGTGCTGGGTGGAGGTTCCTGGATTTGAAGTGAGGAGCCTGATGGTTGTACCCAGGTTTCACACTCCCTGCACTGTGCTTTGCTCTGGGTTTTTGAAATTGGAAGCAGGGGGAGTGATGGAAACCACAGGTGGTTCCATGGCTGCCTTGCCTGGAGTGGTTTTGTGTTTTTGTAATACCCAAAGTTGATTTTTCTGCCTCTTTCTCCCAGGCAGAGGAAGGACGAGCTGGAACAGAGGATGTCTGCACTTCAGGAGAGCAGGAGGGAGCTGATGGTGCAGCTGGAAGGGCTGATGAAGCTGCTCAAAGTAAGCCATGCCCTGCCAGCCAGGCATCATCCCCACCCCTGGAATGCCCTGGTGCTGCTCTGAGACCCCTGCTTTGCTGGCCCTTGTTAGAAATGCTTCATGAGGAGCAGGAGGAACTGGCAGAGAGGCATTTCCATGCTGGCTCTGCCTGTGGTGGTTACTGGCTTGGCAGGTTCATCTCCTGCTGCTTTGGTTAAAATACCAAGACCCTGTAAGATCTGGAAGGCTTTGAAGGACTAGGGTTGGTGGTCAGCAGATGCTGTTCCAGGTAATAATTCAGGTTTTCCAACTTTAACTGGAAAATAACCCAGGCACTGCAGTCCCTAGGGTACAGAGCAGGGCTGTGTGTGGGCACAGGGCTGTGTCCTTGGGGGATGTTCCATGGACCCTGTGGTGTCTGGGCAGCATGAGGGAGCTGTGTCTGGCTGTAGGACATGGTATGGTTGGCTTTTCTAATTGTTTTATCAGAGTCCTGCTAGAACTGAGCTCATAGTTGATGTCTGAAGTCTGAAATACCATTGGGTGTCTGTTCTTTCCATGCTTTGGACATGGAAAGACATATTGGACAATCACAGAATCCCAGACTGGGTTGGATTGGGAGGGACCTCACAGCTCACCCAGTGCCACCCCCTGCCATGGGCAGGGACACCTCCCACCACACCAGGCTGCTCCAAGCCCCATCCAACCTGGCCTTCAACACTGCCAGGGAGGGGCAGCCACAGCTTCTCTGCGCACCCTGGGCCAGGCTCTCACCACCCTCACACCAAACAATTTCTCCCTCCCATCCCATCTCCATCTCCCCTCTGGCACTTGGAACCCGTTCCCCCTCGTCCCATCACTGCCTGCCCTTGGCACCAGTCCCTCTCCAGCTTTCCTGGAGCCCCTTCAGGCACTGGAAGGTGCTCCAAGGTCTCCCTGGATCCTTCTCTTCTCCAGGCTGAACACCCCCAACTCTCTCAGCCTGTCCCCAGAGCAGAGCTGCTCCAGCCCCCTGAGCATCTCCGTGGCCTCCTCTGGACTCTCTCCAACAGCTCCGTGTCCTTCTGCTGTTGGGGACCCCAGAGGTGGCCCCAGCACTGCAGGGGGGGTCTCACAGAGCAGAGCAGAGGGGGACAATCCCCCCCCTGGCCCTGCTGCTCACACTCTGGGGATGCAGCCCAGGATCCCGGGGGCTTTCCGGGCTCCAAGCGCACACGGCCGGCTCATGGGGAGCTTCTCCTCACCCAGCACCCCCAAGTCCTTCCCCTCGGGGCTGTTCTCAATCCACAAGAGCCTCTCTATAAAGTGAATGGTAAAACATTGTCCTTACTCAGAGGTCTTGGTCCAAGCCAAGGTGCAGCGAAGGTACTGCAGGCCATGGAAGGAGTGGGAGGGAGGTGACAGCGGTGGCACTGGCAGGAGCAGCACAGGGCTCAGGCGTTGGCTATGGGCACATGTTGAGAGTTCTGCAAACATGTGGAGCTGGTCTGCACGTGGCAGTGGGGATGAATTCACACCGTGTGTAACTCTGGACGAGGCTGGCGTGGAGCAGCAGTGTCCCCCAGAGCTGTGACCAGCACACCTTGCTGTGCCTGCGGGATCCCTTCCCCTGTGCACATCCTTAGCATCAATATTTGGGCAGTAATTCATGTTCTTGTAGGCCAGTGTGGTTCTGCACGCTGCCGTTTGTTTCTGTTCAGCCTGTGGATGTCCATCTTCCAAACATCTTGCAGACCACCACTTGCTGCATCCACCTGGGTTCCTGCAGAGCCTGCACCCTCGTAAGCCCAAGGGTGTGATCCTGGGGATGGGTGTCCAAAACGGAGTTACAGGGTTAGGAAAGGACAAACAGTTGTTGCATCAGGACTGGTTTGATTCCTTGTGGCTCAGATGACCACAGGCTGAGCAGTTTTCTTGCATCCATCTGAGGAGCCTCTTTACAACAGCATGGACATCTGCTTTAACGTGGTGACAAGCTCTGCTGAGAGTTTTCTGTAGACCCTGTTATGTTCAGAGCATCCGTGAGCCTTCACAAGTTCATTCTCCCACACGGGACCTGATGTTAAGGCCATCATCTCATCGGGGTGAGCAGCTGACCTGACGTCCTGTTCCTCCACCTTGAAAGCCTTGGAGGCCAGGTGGATTGTCTTTCTCAGGTGTACTGCTCCCAACCTGGACAACACACTAGTTCCAGAGCAACTTGTAGAGCTTTGCCCACCCCCACCTGCCTTCATAGAGTCCCAGGCTGGTTTGGGTTGGAAGGGTCCTTAAAGCCCATCCAGTGGCACCCCCTGCCATGGGCAGGGACACCTCCCACCAGCCCAGGTTGCTTTGCTGCCTGCTTGGCCATCGTACCCTCACCTCCCCACTGCCCAAACTGTGTGTGTTCCCTCCTGCCTGACTGGTTGGGCACAGGGACGTGGTGGTGTGTGGAGCAGCAGAGGACATGGGTGTCAGTGCCACCCCAGTGAGGAGATCATGGAAGGCTCTGCAGGGTGTTGCAGAGGGAAGAGAGCACGGGCACGGGTGGCAGGTGCTGGAGTTGAGGAGACACAGGAGTGAGGACAGAGGGAAGGGAACCACCACTGACTCACTTGTGATAAACTCATGGGTTTAGGACTCATTCACTAGGTTGACTCATGCAGTTCAATTATGAGCTTGACAGAAGCTTTAATGACATCTTCTAGGCTGCATTCCACATGCAGCCTAGTTTAGAAGCTGGCTCTTCCCAGACTTTTCATTTCTGAACCTGGCATCTTCTCATTAACTCCCCCAGCTCCCAAAACCATTTAAAAACTGTAAGGGCCAATAGACCTGGGTGTAAGGAGAAACTTCTTCCCCACCGGGGTGCTCCAGCAGTGGAGCAGGGCCCTGGGGAGGTTCTGCTCTCTCCATCCTTGGAGGTTTTCAAGATCTGACTGGGTAAAGATGAACTTGACCCTGTTGTGAGGAGGAGGCTGGGCTTGAGCCCTCCTGAGGTCCCTCCCAGCTGGAATTACCCCGTGAGACTGTGACCATTGCAGTGATCTGGTTGCACAGGACCATTCTTTGCATTTCCCCTTCTGAGCTGGCTGTGGAGCCTGGCAGCTCCTCCTCTTCCCCAAAGACATCTGCTCTGGCACTGCAGAGAGCAAAGAGGGATGGTTGGCTGCCAGTGCCAGTTTGCTTGCACAGTTCATCATGTGTGCCTGGGCTCCAGTGTTAATGTATTGAGCTTCAATTTACCCCCCTGGGCTCTGGTCCATGTGCTTCTCTCTCCATTACATTAAGGTGTATGTTAGCACCTCTGTTCTTGTCCTACACAGATACTCGTCTTGAGGAAGGCATTGTCAGTCTTCCTTTTGATATCAGCAGGACGGGTAGAGCTCTGCTGAGCTCCTCAGCAGCCTTCTCACTGCTGATTCCTTTGCCTTCTCCAGATTTTTAATAGCATTTCTTAAATTGGGAAAAACCAGCGTGTTGAATTCTTCTCTGAACCAGAGAGTTGCAGGAGGAGTTTCACTTCTCCTCATCACTATTTCCCTGGGTTTTGTGCCTCTCTGCACCAGTGAGAGCTTTCTGAAAGTCCTCCAGCTCTGGCCCGGTGTGAAGTGCTTCATTTATTTCACGTGGTGCTCACTGGTTAATGACAATGTTCGACAAGCTTGGCCTCCCATGGAACTGCAGATACAGAAATGTTTTACATCTGCACGGTTCCTTTAGAAGCTGAACTTGTAATGCATCCAAACAACAAACCCAGATTGATTTGGCAAGCCCTCTTCTCCATGAAGTTATGGTGCTTCATGTGTTACTCATTAGCTGAGCCTTGTCTCAGCATTTCTGTTACTTTGCATAAATTAGTGGCAGGGTGAGATGATCATGGGAACTATCTTACCCCCCTTTCTGAGGCACGTGCTGCTCCTGGCGGTTCCAAGATCTCTTCAGAATCTTTTCACTGGACCGCGTGACTCCTCATGTCAATAATTGAAGAGTCCTAGCCCAAGCCCCCCAGGCCCTGATCTCCAACTGCTGTTTCTGGTAGATACTCTGAGCACCTTTTCTCGTTCTTAGTGGTTCTGCTGATAGAAACTACCAGGGGAAAGTCCTGTTAGTCAGACACAGAACGGAAAGACCAATTCCTCTTCCCGTATTGAGAGTTTTAGCGTGACCACCAGGAACCAATGTCCTGCCCCACCTCCAGGCTCGGGTTTGTTTCTGGTATTTGTGTCCATTTCAGAGCCTCTTTTTGGTGGTTTTAGCACTGCCAGACACCTTTTTTTCCCACAAGTTTTTAGCATCTCTCATTATCTGGTACACTTTGAAAATTCTCATTTATAATTCACAGCAGCTCTTAAGCTTTTACGTTTTTTTCCATTTTCTTATGCAGTGTTTTGTACATTTTTAATGCCGCCTGCATTTTGCCATTTAGAGCTGGATTCAGCTTACCCAACTTTGGTCATCTGAATGCCGGGTACCTGGGCTCCCCTTGTGACCAGGAGAGAGAGGAAAGCATAGGTTTCATAGAATCATCGAGGTTGGAAGAGACTTTCAAGATCATCCAGCCCAACCCCTACCTCCATCCCCACTCACCCACATCAGAAGGACAGTTTGGAAGGATGCAGTTGTTCTCTGGAGGTTCCTCCATTTCTCCTGTGGAGCAATTGGTTGCTGGTGTGGAGGTGATCAGTGTGCTGCTCTGATGTTCATTAGCCTTCACAGTGACCCACCCCATTGCCATTCAGTTAAGGTTCGGTTTTGCACTGAGCATCTTTAGACTCACAGACTGGTTTGGGTTGAAAGGGATCTTAAAGCTCATCCAGTTCCAGACCAGGTTGCTCCAAGCCCCATCCATGTCCTCTGGGCTGAACAGTGGCCCATGACCCATCACTTCACTTGTCAGCACCTTTCTTCCATTCATGGTCTAATGGTCTAATGGTCAGGAATATGATGGGATAAAGGTTGGACTTGATGACCCTGGAGGTCCCTTCCAACCAGAATGATTCTATGATTCTATGATCCATGGCTTAGCTTTCCCTTTTTATCTGAAGTCTTCTGTAGCCACCCGATGCCATTAGCTGGCTCTCTTGTGAGCAGTTGGCGGTGATGATTGTCTCCTTCTTGCAGGGCTTTTGCTTTTGCAGCAGACATATCCCATTTCACTTTTTCCATTTCCTCAGGGGTAATTTCCTCGCTAGCTGATGTGATGATTTCTCTAATAACTCCTCTGTCCTTCCAGCCAAGCTCCACACCTCCTGAGATACATTTTTTCACATCTGCAGTTAATGCTGAAGCCTCGTTTTTCAAACTAAGAACTTTTTCTGTAGAGTGGAGATAATTTCTTTTCCCTGACCTGGCTCACCATCTGATCCTGCGAGTCCCAGTGCTGGAGGGGAGGAACTGGGAACATGTGGGAACACGGGTGATGCTGAGCCCTGGTTGAGTGGGGCCATACCCTACACCTGCTACATCCGTGCCCAAATACACACCTGGAAGAGCCCCAGGTCTTGGGGGAAGAAGAAGTATCTGCTGGGGGATGGGGAATAATTCTCTTCAGGAGTTCCCAGATGTCCCTGTGGTACCCTCAGAGCACAGGCGGAAGAACGTGTGGCACTGCAGCAGTCACCGAGGAGAAGCTGCTCTAAATTAAGGGATGGGTTCTGGGTGATCCTGCTTAGATGGGGAATAAATGAGGGAAGGTGGATAAATGACTTTATGGATTTGAAGGCCAGAAGGAGCTTTTATTCCATGAATTTCAGTTCCATTACCTGAGTTTCTAGGGAGGCTGCCTACCAGTTGTGTCACTGCTTCAAAAGAGGATAAATTCATCCATTTTTCACATTTTCTGGTCTTTCATAGAGTCATGGACTAGTCTGGGTTGGAAGGGTCCATAAACCTCATCTAGTCCCACCCCCTGGCGTGGACAGGGACACCTCCCACTAGATCAGGTTACTCCAAGGCCCATCCAGCCTTCCCAATGAGTAGTGATCCGTATGGATGAACGTTGTGTTACAACAAAGGAATTGTTTTCTCTGCCTCTTTGTCCTCACTCCACATCCTTGGTGCTTTTGTCTCCCAGTTTCTCCCATCCCAGACCTCGTTGTTGGCCACCCATAGCTCTGCCCTTTTGAATCCCATGGGCACAGAGTCTTGCAGGCCCAGTGGAACAAAATGGGGACATTTTGCTTCTCAGGCTTTTTGGGTCTCTGTGGTGGCAGATTGGTGCACACAAGAAACCAAGTGCTGTGTGGTGGTTGCACACTCCACGTGGGATTTCCGGATTCTAGGGGATCTGGTACTTCTTGCCGTGATGAGGATGGGTGGAGAGGCCTCATGTGTCCAGAGAAGGGAACGGAGCTGGGGCAGGGGCTGGAGCACAAGGAGAAGGATCTGGAGAACTTGTGAGGAGCAGCTGAGGGAGCTGGGGGTGCTCAGCCTGGAGAGAAGGAGGCTGAGGGGAGACCTTGTGCTCTCTGCAGCTCCCTGAGAGGAGGTTGGAGCCAGGGGGGGTCGGGCTCTGCTCCCAAGGAACAAGCAATGGGCCAAGAGGGAACGGCCTCAAGGTGCCCAGGGGAGGTTTAGGTTGGATGTGAGGAACAATTCCTGCCCCAAAGGGCTGTCAGGGCCTGGCCCAGGCTGCCCAGGGCAGGGGTGGAGTCCCCATGCCTGGAGGGATCTCAAAGCCGTGGAGATGTGGTGCTGAGGGCCATGGGTCAGTGGTGGCCTTGGCAGTGCTGGGTTAAGGGTTGGACTGGATGATCTTAAAGGGCTTTTCCAACCAAAATTATTCTGTGATTCTCTGATTCCTGAGTCCAGTGTAGGAAGAGAAACCAGTGAAGGTTCTGTGTAAAAGGAAAGGTCTCCATTGGATATCCTATCTTATATCCAAGGGATCCATCCTTTCTCCAACACTGAGGGCCATTTCAGACAAGAGTCTTGTTTTGGGAATGGAACCAATGACCCCTCTGTTTTCCCACTGTGGCTGTCATGTCTGATGTCCTTGTTTCCTCTCGTGTCTGCAGATGTTTCTGCAATTTGCCCCATTCTGTGCTCCCATGGGGTCTGTTGTGTGTTTTGGGTGTGTGTTGTCCTTTCATACAATAATTAATCTATCCTGTTTCTCTCTTCACCTTTTTCTTCTGCCAACGTCTGTAGGAAGAAGAGCAAAAGCAGGCAGTAAGTTGACTTCAGTTTGTCCATGATTTAACTCTTCCTCCTTTCTGCATGAAAACAATTGTTAATTGTTTCTATGTTAATTGGCTTGTGTGCAAACAAACTGTGGGAGCGTGGGGTCTTCCTCACTGATGCATTTGGAGGCAGCCCTCATCAGCCTCCAGTAGAGCATGATTTTGTCTGTGTCCTTGAAGCTGTTCCTCTCTCCCTCTCCAATTCCATTTCTTGCCCTGGGCACACCACCGGTGGCCGTGTTCGTTGGGTTTTGGTGGAATGGTGCATGATCACCCAGGGCTGAAAATGTGGGTTCTCAGCTGGATTCACGAGTTATTTTGTTGGAGTGTTTTTCATGCTAAGAAAGCTTTCTTGTCTCTTCAGGAATCCTTTCGTTTCCCTCCTTGCCTCATACGAGTCCATGCATGAAAACTAATTAATGAGTTAATATTCTGGGCATGGATGCATATCACTCACTCATGATGCAGCCTCCTGGAATCAGCCCCACTGCGCTCATTGGGAACAGGAGGAGTAAACTAACAAGAGATGAGAATGCATTTGCTTTGTTACTGGTTTTCATTTCCTCTGCCTGCCTATTAAAATCTGGCTCCAGTGTTAATTTCGGAATCCACTCCAGAGGGAGCCCTTTTGCTTTCCTCAGCAATAGCCAGATGTTCGATGTCTCCTCTCCAGCAGAACAAATTCCCAGCCTTTTCGAGTGTGGTTTTCTTTCTACACAAAGCTTTAATGAAGGTTAATCCTGGGTTTCCCGTTGGTGGGGGTTTTCACATGTTGTTTGTCAGATATTCAGACTGGGTATTTGATACGTGAATTGGGAATTCTGGTGACTTATTTTTTGTAAGGAAATCTGTATTTCTGGGTGACTTCCATTGCTGGAAACGCTTCAGTGCTGCATACACTGAAACGGGCTTTTGGCGGCTCCTGGATGGCCTTTTGTTACAGCTCTGCCATTGGCTTAAAAAGGAGATGGTGGGAAGTGGTGCATCTCCTGTTGGAGCCCGGTTCATCTTCCGTTGATGCTGCCAGGGAAGGTTTCTCCCTGGATTTGCTAAGGCACCTTGCAGAAAATCATTGGCTTAATGAAAGGACCAGATTGCTGCGTGTGGCAGCCATCTTCAAGGAGTTTCCTGGAGGAAGGAAAACAACCAAGACACCACCTTCCCTCTCTTCCAACTTCTTTCTAAATGTGCGAGTGGAACGCTGTGTCGTCCTCTTACCCAACCATTGCCAGGAATAATCATCTGCGTGGAAATGCAGCGTTATCTTAGCTCGTTTTTTCTGGGTTGTGAGGTTCGTCTGGATTATGGGTAGAGAAAAAGGGTAAATAGGAAATCGGAAGAAGAATTTGCCCAATTTTACCTCCTGTCTTTCAGTGGAACACTGTGTTAGTAGGAGAATAAGAGAGCCAAAACTGACTGCTAAAATAATGCCAACGTGTCGTTTCCCTGCCCAGTCCCATTCTGTTGAAGCCAATGGTGAATGAGCCAAAAAGGATTTGAAACTCAAGAAGGCAGATTTGGGCCAACTGATCTGTAGGAACTGAAACTTTGCATCCTTACATTTGCATGGACTGAAGTGGGTTGGAATTGCTCTCCTCTCAACTGTAAAGGTGCAGCCTGAAGAGGCAGTCCTGGGGTGCAATGGTTCGTTTGGCTGAGAACCACCCAGAAATCACAAAACAGCTGAGGTCAGAAGGCACCTCTGGAAGTCATCTAGTCCACCCCCACCCTCAAAGCAGGGTCAACTAGAGCAAACTTGTCATAGGATCATGGAATTGTTTCTAAGCGGACCCAGCACTCCAGATGTGACCTCACCAGTGCGGAGTTGAGGGGAAGGATCACCTCCCTTGACCTTCTGCCAATGCTCTTCCCAACACAGCCTAGGGTGTTGTTGACTTTCTTTACTGGAAGGGTGCATTGCTGACTCATGTTCAACTTTGCTGCAGGACCCCAACATCTTGTTCTGCTGAGCTGCTTTGCAGCTGATGCACAGGGTTATTCCTTCCCAGGAGCAGGATTTGCACCCGATGTTGAACTTGATGAGTTCATCTGCCCATTCAATGATGTTTCAAGGTCCCTCGGAATGGCAGCACCACCACCTGATGTATCAACCACTCCTCCCAGTTTTGCATTGTCTGCAAACTTGTTGAGTGTGCATGCTGTCCTATCATCTCAGCCATCAGAGGAGATGTTAGACAGTACTGGCTCCAGTATCAAACCTCAAGACACAACACTGGTAACTGGCCTCCAGCTGGACTTCAGGTGGCTGAGAACAACCCTACACATCCCACGGTGTATTGGTATCAGCACTGTTCTGGAAGGGAGGTAATGGCATCTCCAGCTTGAAGTGCAGAAGAACTCATTGGACCATACACTGGCTTCCAGATGTCTTGAGGACTTCATCGTTGTCCATGTACTCCGATACCAGAAATGAATGGTGTGGCTGTCATTGTGAGCCAACATTCCACCTGGTGCAGAAGACACTTGACCTGGTAGGGCAGTTTGTTGATGTATGTGTGAGCATTGAGTAGAGTAGTGTTGCTTCTGGGAGGCTAAGAAGTTACTTGACTGCTGAGGTTACCACCGAGTGCCTACAGAAAAGTGTGTGATAACTGACTTGTGTCTCCAGGGAAATACCAGGTGAGCACAGAGGCATCTGAGGGACCAAACTCCAGTCACAAAGATGTCCTCAGAAGGCCTAGAAGCTCCTCTGTCTCTTGGCCAGTCTTGGTCAGAAGATCATGGCGAGCTGTAAGGGATTTGTGTCAGGAGAGAGCCACTATTTCTGGTCCTGGTATTTGCAGGAAGGTCCAATAACTTCTGTGCCCCGTGTTCACAGTTCATAGAGTCATAGAATCATTGAATCACAGCATGGTTTGGGTGGGAAGGGACCTTCAAGGCCTTCCAGTCCCAACCCCATGCAGTGAGCAGGGACATCTGCAACTCCATCAGGTTGCTCAGAGCCCTGTCCAACCTGACCTGGGATGTTCCCAGGGATGGGGCATCTCCCACCTCTCTGGGCACCCTGGGCCAGGCTCTCACCACCCTCAGTGTGAACAATTTCTCCCTTCTCTCTGCTCTGCCTCTGCCCTCTTTGAGTTTAAAACCATCACCCCTGGTCCTGTGGCTGCAGGCCCTGCTGAAAACTCTGTCCCCTACCCAGACCCCCTGGTTTCTGAGGTTCAGTGGTGCCTCTCCCTTGGCAGGATTGACCCTTGGAATCAACGGGGCCACTCCTGGGCACACCCTTGAGGAGCAGTGCTGGGGTATGAAGCCACACAGTGTTCATAGCCCAGCACTGTTCTCCACCACTGCTCTGACTGTCGTGTCCCAGCCCGTGAAGCTCTTTGCCAGCGCAGATCCTAATTCACAACAGGACCAGCTTCATGTCACAGCTGGTGAGGGGCTTGGATAATCTGCTAAATATTAAAATGCCTTTGTTTTGGAGTCAGATGAGCAGCCATTGGGGCTGTGCTGTTCAGTGTTCAGAAGAACGCTGAAGGAGTTTACAAAGATCTACACCCTGCGTGTGATGTCTTTGGCGTGTAGTACACTCCAACAACAGCTCCAGAAGAGCGTCAAGTACTCTACTGCAACGCAAGAGAACGTCTCTAATGCCAAACAGGCACAGCAGAGGAGCTCACATGGGAGTGTTTAAACCCTGGAATGGAAATCTCGTCCCTTCAGAGGATGGTGGGAACCGTGCGATGTAGCAGAGCAGATTTGGCTCATGAGTTTCGAGGTTGTGTTACCAATCAGTAAAAGTGGACAGGCTCACACCCAACAGACCTCATGCAGTCATGGAAATCATGGGAAGGTTGCTCCTTAACCCCATGGAGAGGGAGTCAGGAGTTCCTGTTTTCCACCCATCGTGCAGGCTCAGAGTGCTTAGCTGATACTTTCAGTCAGCTGAAGAAGTTGAAGGGCAGCAATGCATCCACCTTTGATGAGGTGAACTTTCTGAACTGATGGCTGTAGCCAAGCTGAGCCCAGGCAGCAAGCCCGGATGATACCTGCATCCCTTCCCGAGACCTCGAAACCTGTGAGTGGGGAATTCCCAGCCTTGAGGAGCCCAGCTGAGGAAGCCTCATCATGTTGATACCCACAGTGGATCCAAGACACGTCTGGGTGACTTCCACCATCACACAATGATGCATTTTAACAAAAAGATGAAGAATTCCTCCTCGTGCCTCAACACCACAGGTCAGCTCCTTACTCCGCGTGGCCTCGTTCATCTGCAGGACGTGTCTTTGGTCACTGTGGGTGAGGAGCAAGCTCTCGGCAGCGATGGGTTTTGGCTGTAGAGCTGGTGTGACCCGACTTGCTTGAGTGACACTCACTGATGCTCCTAGCTGGAAAGCTTTTCCTCTGCCAGACGTTTAAACTAGAAGTGAAGGGGGAGGGGACATTACCAGGCGTCCCTGGGACAAGCTGAGGGATGCCACGCCAAGGTCAGAAGGACGGGTGCAGGCGAGGGCCATCAGCCTGTTAATTGGAGATGTGCTGGACACACGGCAGCGTGCCTGGAGCCATATGGAGAGGAGCCAGGAGCTCCTGAGGAGCCAGCAGGGAAGCACTGGAGGAATGAGCAGGGAAGCACTGGAGGAATGCCTCAAAGGAATCCCAACCCTGCCAGGCACTCAGTCAGCTCCATGGGGGCACAGCTGAAATGTGTCCATGCAAACACAGCGTGGGGAATGAGCAGGAGGAGCTGGAGATGTGCAGGGATACAGTCCTGTTGGCATCACGGAGACCTGGGGGGATGACTCCCATGCATGGAGTGTTGGGATGGAAGGGTACAGGCAGGGTAGTCAAGGAGGAGGTGTTGCCCTCTGTGTCAGTGACCAGCTGAAGTGCACGGAGCTCCACCTGGGCATGGGTGAGGAGCTGACTGAGGGTTTATGGGTCAGGATCAAAGGGACAACAGGGGACATTATAGAGGAGGTCTGCTACAGGCTGCCCAAGCAGGAAGACTGAGTAGATGAGGCCCTTTATAGACAGACAGGAGTAGCCTGACCTTCACAAACCCTGGTCCTCATGGGGGACTTCAACCACACGGATATCTGCTGGAGGGAGAACACAGCAGGGCACAGGCAAGTCAGGAGGTCCCTGGAATGCATTGGTGATAACTTCCTTCTGCAAGTGATAGAGGAGCCAACGAGGAGAGGTGCTGTGCTGGACCTTGTTCTCACCAGCAAGGAGGGCTGGTGGGAAGTGTGAAGCTCAAGGGCAGCCTTGGCTGCAGTGATCATGCAATGATGGAGTTCAAGATCCTGAGGGCAGCAAGGAGGGCACACAGCAAGCTCACTACCCTGGGCTTCAGGAGAGCGGACTTGGACCTCTTCAGGGACCTGCTTGTAGGGTACCATGGGATAAAGTCCTGGAGGGAAGAGGGGTGCTGGTCAGTATTCAAGGATCACCTCCTCCAAGCTCAGGAGCTTTGCATTCCAGTGAAGAGGAAGTCAGGCAAAACCAGCAGAAGGCCTGCATGGATGGACAAGGAGCTCCTGGACAACCTCAGACACAAAAAGGAGCCTACAGAGGGTGGAAACAAGGACAGGGAGCCTGGGAGGAATAGAGAGAAATTGTCCGAGCAGCCAGGGATTGGGCCAGGGAAGCTGAAGCCCTGGTGGAATTAAATGTGGCCAGGGACATCAAGGGTAGCAAGAAGAACTTCTGTAGGTGTGTCAGTGACAAAAGGGAGGCTAGGGAGAGTGTGGGCTCTCTCCAGAAGGAAGCAGGAGAGCTGGTTACGGGGGATATGGAGAAGGCTGAAGTTCTCAATGACTTTCTTTCCCTCTGTCTCCCTCCGGGCCAGCAGATCTGCTTCGCCTCCAAGACCTGGTGACTGTGCAGCGTTGGGAATGGAGCTCCTGGGAACTGCCGGGGAATGTGCGAGCTGAAATGTGTCACAGCCCTGCCAGGGAGCCTTCCGACACCTCCACGCTGTAAAGTCTCTTGCTCCAGTGCCAGAAACACTTCTGGGCATGGTTCAGCTCACGGATATAGACAGACAGAGCTTTAGAATGAGTTGGTGCCTCCACAGCGACATGTTCATGGGCCTCCTGGAGGATGTCACACCTAGAAAAGCTCCTGGAAGAGCTACTTAGATGTTAAAGTTGTGAAGTTGTGTAGGAACCAGACCTCCATAGCTAGGGAGTTTATTGCTCAGTAGGTGTTGCGGACAGGAAAGCTGGGTCTGTGCTGACCTCAGGTACTGCAGGTGAAGACCTTCCCCTGCTTGTTAGGTGTCAGCACTGCCCCTAGCAGATGACTTTCTGGGATGTGAGGATGGAATAGCCATGGATATGTGTCAGGATTGCTTTCTTGGAAGTCTGGTGCTCTGCTGGATCACTCTGTCCTGTGGTTGAGTGTCAGGTAAGAGACAAATCCCTGAATGATGTGGTGGTGCTTCCTACTGCAGTGGGACAAAGTGTGACCGAGCTGTGGAGCTGATGGCTGCAGAAGACCTGGTTTCTGTCTGAAGAGAAGGAAAATCCATCTGCTCACACTAATGGATGGCACACGTAGTGATAGGATGGGTGGGAACGGGTTCCAAGTGCCAGAGGGGAGATGGAGATGGGATGGGAGGGAGAAATTGTTTGTTGTGAGGGTGGTGAGAGCCTGGCCCAGGGTGCCCAGAGAAGCTGTGGCTGCCCCTGGCTGGCAGTGTTGAAGGCCAGGGTGGCTGGGGCTTGGAGCACCCTGGTGGGGTGGGAGGTGTCCCTGCCCATGGCAGGGGCGGCACTGGGTGAGCTCTGAGATCCCTTCACACCCAAACCAGTCTGGGTGCTGTGACCAGTGCGTTCCCCGGGCTCCCCCAGCCCTCCCCTGTGCCCTTGGCCATCTGTGCCCAGCTCAGCGGGCAGAGCTAAGAGGATTGGGCACAGCTGGGTCAGCAGCAGAGGAGAAGGGGTTGCTGCTTGTCCTCCCAGCGCCGTGTCTCATGTGCCAGAGCCTGCACCAGCAGATGCAGAGGGGCAGTGGTTGGGTCTGGTGGCTTCACATGAACCTGCTGCTGGAGGGGAGCAAGGATGAGGTGCAGGGGCATCTCCTGATGGGTGCTGTGAGTCCAGAGGGACTCTGGTCCTTCTGCCCCGTTCTGGAGGGCACCCAGACAGCAGTAAGTGCTGTCACACACAACCACAACAGCAGAGAGCACTTCCATGTCCTCAGTCCTGTAGTAACCAGAGATGTTTTCCAAAACAGCAGTGGAGGAGGCCATGGGGGAGCAGTGTGGTTTTGCTGACGCTCCCTCTGTCCCACGAGGAGGTACCAGCCACGAGGCAGGAGGGTTGTAGCCAGGTCCTGCTCCATTCATGCCTTCCCTCAATCGCATTCCTCTGCGCTGAGTCACCTTCTGGATCCCACGGCCAGAAGCAGCCAGGAGGTTGTTCTCTTTCTAGTCGGCCAAGTCCTGGCTTCGCCGAGCAGGACACGTGTGCCAAGTTCCAACTTTGGAGCCGCTACCACTTTTAGCAAAGCTCTGGGCTTGCTTTGGACTTGGGCGAAAAATACACTTCTTGGTCCCAACGTTCTTCAGAGCCACCAGAGGGGTTGGGTTTGGCCTCTGCCCAGTTTTCATCTCCTCGAGGTTCCTGTTGATTCGGTGCTGTTTTGGTGTAACACACATGGTTTGTGAGGAGGGTTGGAAACAGGACAACATTGGAGCATCTACACCAGGATGTGCACGCAGCAGCTCCTGTAGATCTATAGTGGGTGGATCTAAGGAAAGTCAAGGCTTGGTCATGCGCCACGTGCTCAGAGGGGCTCCAAGAGCCCTGAGAGCTTATTCCTGTGTTCAGAGGGTTCTCCCCCTCCTTCTGATGTCCCAGAAACTGGCTGCTCATGGCTTGGATGAGCGTACTCTTCACTGGGTGAAAAACCGGCTGGAAGCCCGGCCCAAAGAGTTGGGGTGGGTGGAGTTCCATCCAGTTGGCAGTTGGCCACATGAGGTGCTCCTCAGGGTTCAGTGCTGGGGCCAATGCTCTTTGATACCCTCATCCATGAACTGGAGGAGGGCATCAGGGGCACCCTGGGGCAGTTTGCAGGTGACACCAAGGTGGGTGGGAGTGTGGAGCTGCCCGAGGGCAGGGAGGCTCTGCAGAGGGACCTGGCCAGGCTGGGCCATGGCAGAGGCCAGTGGGGGGAGGTTCAACAAGGCTGAGTGCCAGGTCCTGCCCTGGGGTCACCANAGAGCAGCCTCGCGTGTGTCAGCCATGGGGTGGCCAGCAGGAGCAGGGCAGTGATGGTCCCCCTGTGCTGGGCACTGGTGAGGCTGCCCCTGGAATCCTGGGGTCAGTTCTGGGTCCCTCAAGCTAAGAAGGACATTGAGGGGCTGGGGGTGTCCAGAGAAGGGAACGGAGCTGGGGCAGGGGCTGGAGCACAAGGAGAAGGATCTGGAGAACTTGTGAGGAGTGGCTGAGGGAGCTGGGGGTGCTCAGCCTGGAGAGAAGGAGAGGAGATGGAGATGGGATGGGAGGGAGAAATTGTTTGGTGTGAGGGTGGTGAGAGCCTGGCCCAGGGTGCCCAGAGAAGCTGTGGCTGCCCCTGCCTGGCAGTGTTGAAGGCCAGGTTGGCTGGGGCTTGGAGCAGCCTGGTGTGGTGGGAGGTGTCCCTGCCCATGGCAGGGGTGGCATTGGATGGGCTTTAGGGTCCCTCCCAACCCAAACCAGGCTGGGGTTCCATGAGTCTATGCTCTCACATGTAAATTAGCTGAATTCCATGCAGATGGCACGTGCACGTTGCTCCTCCAGGGTATGATCCAACGTAAGGCTGAATTCTCGCAGTTACTCACCCTTTCTCCTGTGCAGTAGCACTGGGTTGGCACCCAAACCCAACTGATCGATGCCATCAATAGTGGATGTGCTTTGCTTTTCCCCAGCATTTTAATCTTAACCAAACCCCGTGACCACACCTTTTCACACCTTTCTGCAGTAAGTGGAGTGTGTCCGTTTCAGAGACGGGGAAAACTGAGACTGTCGTAGACATTCGAGACTCTCCAACAAGATGGTGATGAAAGTCAAATGAGAGCTGCTGCCTGTATCTTGGCTGTCACTGGCAGGAAGGATTGCTTCTCACACCCTGGCAGCAGCCTGTGCTGCAAGTGCAGATGCTGTAACTCCTGGTCTAGTGGAAGATGCCCCTCCCTGGCAGTGTTGAAGGCCAGGTTGGCTGGGGCTTGGAGCACCCTGGTGTAGTGGGAGGTGTCCCTGCCCATGGCACAGGGGTCGGGATGATCTTTAAGGTCCCTTCCCACCCAAACCAGTCTGGGATTCCATGATCCTGACTTCAGAAAGTCTCTGCTCTCCTGCTGTCCATCTCACAGGAGCTCCATCAGCAGAGCTGACCTGCAGACCCTCGCTCAGCTGGAAGGTGCATAATCCTGTTAATGCCCAGGAATTCAATTGCAGAAGAATTAATAGTGGACGTGTTCCTGCGTGTGCCTCTGCAGTACTTTCCCTCCTGTCATTAGCCAGGCCTGGTAATCGGAGCCACGTGAAGGACATCTGGATCCAGCATTGGTTTATGTGGCACCTGGCCCTTATTAATAGTAATGAGGAAATGGCAGTTTGGGATTTCTTGACCTCACATGAAATTCATTTCACTGGGCAAAGGTTGCTAACAGATGGCAGCAATTTGGGGCTCATTTCATCATCTGTTACACAGGCTTTACTGCCCCGCTTTGGCCCTCTCCTTTGGAAGGAACCATCCCTTTTTTCACCTCATCTCTTTATAAGCGTTGTCTTTTTCAAAGGGAGCCCTGAAACATCTTGTTCAAGCATGTTATGTGCAGCACCAGGCTTTAGGTATGGTCCCATACAACAAAATAATCCCTTGGAGCATAAATCACTCTCTTACTAACTGTGCTGTAAACTCGTGTCTGTTTGAAGTTGGTAGTTTCTGCTGGGTTATTGGCCTCTCTCCAATTTGTTCTTTCCTTCCCCAGACCACAAACACACTCTTGCACTCTGGCTCCGAGCAAATGGAAGAGCCATGAGAAGACACAACCCCGTAACTGCCGGCACAATGCGCTCCCTCAGCCCGGTGTTTGTGTCATTGGGGTCCCCCAGCCAGCCTGGGGTTGGAGGGTGAGCATCACCTAGAGCAAGGATTTGCATCTTGGTGCCCTCCTCACCATTGTTGCGTTGGTGTTGACTTGGTTGTCCCTGAGCAGCGCCCCCAGTTGAGTGGCCAGAGGAGATCTTGGCACAGCTGGTTCTGGCTTGGTTGGCTGGAATGTGGCTGGATGTCCTCCCTGCTGGCCAACAGATGTACCCCAGCAAGCCTGGGGTTGGAGGGTGAGGATCACCTAGAGAAAGGATTTGCATCTCAGTGCCCTCCTCACCATTGTCGCGTTGGTGTTGACTCGGTTGTCCCTGAGCAGCGTCCCTGGTCGAGTGGCCAGAGGAGATCTTGGCACAGCTGGTCCTGGCTTGGTTGGCTGGCAGGTGGCTGCATGTCCTCCCTGCTGGCCAATGGAACCAGTTGCCAAACAGGACCATTTGTGGTGCTCCTGGAAGGGTAAAACCTTTGAGCTGTGTGTTTTGCTTTGTTTTTTGCCTGTTTTTGTAGTTCTGGCTGCTCTGGAGCATGCTATAAATAAGATAAATCACCCTGGGAATACAGCACTGTTCAGTATTAAGGAAATATTGTAGATTCAAGACGTGGGGAGTGCTGAAGCTCAGTATTTCCTCACTCAGAAGTCACGTTAGCCATTACAGTGATGGCTTCCTCTTGCACGGCGGTGGCTGCCATGCTGCGACGGTGCACAGTTACAGCCCAGCTATCAAAACAAATCAAAACACTTCACGTGCTCAAACACCGGTGTAAATATTACACTGTGCTACAGAAATGGGGAGAAAACCCATACCTGGAATCAATTTATCCTTACTGCCACATCAAAATGGTCTTACCTGGAGCCCGGTGGTATGGAATATCTGTTCCAGCTGCAGGTTTGGCCTTGAGTGGTGCTTTCAGACTGAAACCTCGTGGGGCATTGATTTATCAAAGGGGATGGGAGTTGTTCTAACTACTAAAATCATCGTGTAATCCAATTGGGTTTAGAGAAACGCTGGTATTGTATTTGCCATTTGGTCTGGCTACTGTAAATAGCCCCACAGCTTCACAAGTCTGAAGCAGATGTGCTTAAATCCACAAAGAATTAAAACAGCAGAGGAACAGCAAACCTGGGGGTTTGAACTGATGTGGCTCAGGAAAAGCTCTGCTAACCTGAAAATTCAGTTTCTTCTTGTTGAACCTTTCTCTGTTGAAACAAATTCACCGTCCCTGGAGGGATCTCAAAGCTGTGGAGATGTGGTGCTGAGGGCCATGGGTCAGTGGTGGCCTGGGCAGTTGTGGNACTCCACTAGTCACAGTCCTCCAACCAGACTCTGCCCCATTGACCACAACTCTCTGACTTCTTCCCTTCAACCAGTTCACGATCCACCCCACTACCTGATCACCAAACCCATACTTTATCAGCTTGTCTACAAGGATGCTGTGGGAGACAGCTGTGGGAGACAGTTGTGGGGTCCCCATCCCTGGTGGGGTCTCAAAGCTGTGGAGATGTGGCGCTGAGGGCCATGGGTCAGTGTTGGCCTGGGCAGTTGTGGAGCCCCCATCCCTGGAGGGGTCTCAAAGCTGTGGAGATGTGGCGCTGAGGGCCATGGGTCAGTGGTGGCCTGGGCAGTGCTGGGTGAACAGATGGACTCGATGATCTTAAAGGTGTTTTCTGACCAAATTCTGTACGTGGAGGCAAGGGGGGTGCTTGTGTTAAGAAAGATCTGAATTCCAGTAGCCTCATGGGACTGGAAGAAGTGCAGGCAGCAATGGTAGAGGCCAACCCTGTGGTCTGTACTCATTTGGAAACATGACGTGTTTGCTTCCAGCAGCTGCAGTTCTCCAGATCATTGGCAGCTTAATCCTGCGTTTCTGACAACGCTGATGAATCCATCAGATCAGATAAAATACAGAATTCCAAGAGATCTACCTCTTGTTCGCCGGGTCCCACCATTAGCAATGGTCTCCACATCAAGGTCAGGCTCTGCTGAGTGTTGCTGTGCATCCAGATGCCAGGCACACCCCTCTCCATGTGCTCGGAGCAGTCCTGGCAGCCCCGGTCAGTGCTGCCCTCTTGGCAAGGCCAAATTGCCAAGTTCTTCATTTATCTCAGAGACTCCTGCAGTCTCATCCATTGATGTCAAACCTCAGTAGTTGGCTCTGACCCGTTTGAGCTGGGCGCTGACGGTCACGTTCACTCCAGCTCAGCCCTTCAGATGTCCCTTTCCACATTCCTGCTCCTCACTGCAGGAGACTGGAAACCTCTGGTCCCCACTGCTGATAGTGGCTGATAGGAAGAACTTCAGCATCTTGATATCAAGGATATCAAGAAAGGCACCAAGGCTATCAAGAATCTTCGCCATCAGTTGCAGATCCAAAGTCTTATTTTCATTGTCAAGAATGGTCACAGAAAACACCTCACCTGTGACATCATGAGATGCCTTGTGGGGTCATAATCTCCTTTGACCATAAGAGTAGTCTTTGGTAAGGCTGTCAGGAGGAGACAGGCAGGAGCTCTGAGCTCCATCGTGTCCAGCCTCCCTACCAGGGGAGCCATTGCCAAAGCTCTTGATAGGTTTGTAGCACAATTGGTGTGGTTATAGGTGATAAAGGTCAGACTTGATGTCTGGAGAGTCCTTCCCAGCTCTGCACTACTCTGAAAAGCAGCAGGTGACTGAAGATTGGTAAAAGAATCCATGGGGTGGCTGGGACTAGATGATCTTTAAGGTCCTTCCAACCCAAACCAGTCTGGGATTCCATGATTCTTTTCCTCTTAAAGCTCCGAGATGGTCACGAGGGACACTGAGGAGCAGCTGGGAAAACAGCAGAAGGCATCTCCTGAGCTTCCCAGATCCATCAGCATGCCAGCCTGTGCCTCTCAGGATCCTCCTTCTCTCAAGTGGTGCTCTGACATGGACTTGTTGCAGAGCAGCAGATGCTTGGTGCTGTCAGTAGGAGCTCACGACAGTTTTTATTCCCATCCCTGGAAGCGTTCAAGGTCAGGTTGAATGGGGCTTGGTGTAGTGGGAGGTGTCCCTGCCCATGGCAGGGGGTGGCACTGGATGAGCTTTAAGGTTCCTTCACACCCAAACCAGTCTGGGATTCTTTTTTTTTGCCTGATGCTCGAGCCAAGAAGATGCTAAAAAAGGTACCTCTGTCTCAGGTTCAGGCTGATGGTGCTTGCTGTGCTTCTCACTGTCCTCCAGCTCAGCAGTGATATGGCCAGAGTGTGCCCTATTCTCACTTGCCTGTGTAAACTCCTGGAAAATCCAAGGAACAGATCACATTATCACCACAGAACCATCAAATCCCAGAATCCCAGGCTGGAGACACCTCAAGGATCATCAGGTCCAACCTTGCTTAGGAAAAGCACGGTCTAGACAAGATGGCCCAGCACCCTGTCCAACCAAATCTTCAAAGTGTCCAACATTGGGGAATCCACCTCTTCCCTGGGGACATCATTCCAATGGCTGATTGTTCTCATTGGGAAAAACTTTCCTCTTGTGTCCAATCGGAATCTCCCCAGGAGGAACTTGTACCCATCACCCCTCGTCTGTTCCAAGTGACTCCTGGTAAAAAGGGCAGCTCCATCTTCTCTGTAGCCGCCCTTCAAGTTCTGGACCATGGTGATGAGGTCTCCTGAGCCTTCTTTGCTCAAAGCTGAACAAACCCAGGTCTCTCTGTGTTCCCTCACAAGCCTCAAAGGCTTCCCAGTCCTTGGATCATCTCTGTGGTCCTTCTGTGGACCCTCTCCAGCCCATCCACATCTTTTTGATGTAGCAGGGACCAAAACTGCATGGAGTATCATCCTAGGGAGCAACATCTGCAGGGACTTTGCTTGGTATCACCAAGAAATCTCCCATAGGGAGCAGGTCCTGCTTGGTGTGGTCAGTGCAATGACCAACCTGGGAGCTTTCCATGAGAAAACACAGTCCAGAGAGGGAGGAGAGAAGCTGCTTGGGCTGTTCCTTGGGCCTCGCTCCCTCCCAGTGACAGCACTAAGCCTCTCAGATTATCCTCCTTCCTTCCGTGGCTGTTTGCAGCTCGCTGGAAGAGCACGGTGTCACATCAGAGGCTCTGCTGCTGCGTCACACGCCGTGTGTTAGCAATTAGCTGGTGGGCCACTCCTTCCCAAGATCAAAGGAGCTTCACCAGGCCGTGAGGAGCTGCCTTTTAAAAACATGCTTCCAGCAGCTGTGAGGTGACAGGACATCCTCCTGCCTTTGGCTGAATGTGAGCTCCTTGGCTTGGGGCTCGGGCAAACCCGGGGCTCCAGCAGTTCTTCCATCTCAAAGCCATGGAGCAGCTGAGGCTTCTCCTGATCATCTAGAATGGCTTCTGTGTCCTCAGGTTTCTCTTAGACCTAGTAAAGCTTTCACCTCCTCCCAAGGGTGTCAGTGTCGTCGGTCCAGGAGAGCACGTTGGTGGGATCAGGAGAGCACGTTGGTGGGATCAGGAGAGCATGCTGGTGGGATCAGGAGAGAGGAGCCCCTGCTTCTCCTCATCACGGGGGCTGTATCCCATGGGCATCCTTCCTGCTGCTCATTCCCTGAGCCCACAGCCAACGCAGGCTCCTGGCCCATGCCAGGAGAAGCTTCCTCCCATCTCGTGCACGA
This sequence comes from Aegotheles bennettii, assembly GCA_013398125.1. NCBI lineage: Eukaryota > Metazoa > Chordata > Aves > Caprimulgiformes > Aegothelidae > Aegotheles > Aegotheles bennettii. The sequence continues at coordinate 50,901 of VZRW01001114.1, read as the reverse complement.
GAGCTGCCTGAACACCCACCCTGATGTCCAGCCTGCCCGGGTGGCACTGGTGGTGGGTGAGGAACCATCTCTGGAGAGGCTGTGGCACGCGGGGAGCCTCGGAGCATCGCTGACACAGCCGGGCAGGGGCGAGGAGGAGGAGGAGGAAGAGGAGGAGGAGGAGGGAGGTGCAGTGCAGGCTCGGTGACTCAGCAGCTTCTCAGCTCGTTCCTGTGTCATCTCCTTACGCTTTTCTGGGCTCTGTGTAGGCCAGTGCCTGTGGAGGCACCCGCCGAGGAGGAACTTCACACGCGGCTCACCCGATTACTCAAACGGGTGAGGCTGTTGGTTTGTCAGGGCTTTGCACCTCACAGACAGCTGATCTGGTTCCTGCTGCTCTCCAAGTGTGTGAGCAAGGGATGACAAATCCTGAGCCTTTCAGAGGCTGCAGGGGAGCCATGGAAGTTGCTAAGTAACCACCCAGGGACACTCCTGAGACCCTGGCATCCAAGCTTGGGGAGGTGAGGAGCTGAGAGCACTGCGAGCCTCCCATCTCCTGCAGGAATGTGGCTTTGTCCAGAGAACTGCACATTCCATCCCAGCACAGCAATTCTTCCCCATCCCACAATAAATATTCAGTTGGAATCACAGCCTTCCTGAGCTGAGCTTACAAGGTGTCCATTGGTCGGGTCCTACAGGAGTTCAGTGTTGGGTTAGCAATGGGGGATGCTCTCCTCAGGCTGTGTTTGTTCCTCCTTGGATCACATCCTCCTCAAACCCTTTGTTTCTCTTTTCATCTATGTTAACCACTTTGCAGTTACTCAGGGGAACCTTTGGACACAGCAATCCCACGGGTGTGGGGTCTCTTATCAGTGTTCAGTGCTTGGATTGAAGGTTATGGAGAGTGAAATCTGCATCTCTGTACTTATTGTGCCAGCCTGTGGTCAGGGGAAGGTGCATCTCCCCAAGAATCTTCCTTCCCAGTGCCTTGGCTGTGTGTTCTGGGTTGTGCACATCCATCACCACCATCCAGCACATCTCCCTGGTGGTGCAGGAGAAGGTGGTGTCTCACTCACAAGGTTAAACCAGTGGTGTTGGCTCCAGTGGCACCATGCAGGACCCAAGCACATGGCTCTTAGACTGATACATTTTTTGTGATGGCCACTGTCTTCATGAAAGTCATCTTTTCTGACAGACTTGGTGGCCAGAGAGGGGTCGTTATGGTTTTGTGGCATGTGAGCTCCACAGCTGACACTGGTCTTTCAGGAGAAGTGTCCTGGGCAGTAGAAAGCAAAGGGACAAGTGTTTCTCCAGAACAAGGCAGAATAAAAAGAGCCTGGCAAAGAGCTGAGGGTCCTCTCCCAGCTCCTTGGCAGGAGCAATTCATCGTCCTGCTCATGTGCCTTCAGCACGAGTCCTTGTGCTGGATCACAGGAGCATCACCCGTAGGATCTGTGGGATGTTCCTGGGTGGTTGAACCACTGGAGACACTTCTGCTCTGGGGACAGGCTGAGGGAGTTGGGGGTGTTCAGCCTGGAGAAGAGAAGGCACCGGGGAGACCTTGGAGCACCTTCCAGTGCCTGAAGGGGCTCCAGGAAAGCTGGAGAGGGACTGGTGCCAAGGGCAGGCAGTGATGGGACGAGGGGGAATGGGTTCCAAGTGCCAGAGGGGAGATGGAGATGGGATGGGAGGGAGAAATTGTTTGGTGTGAGGGTGGTGAGAGCCTGGCCCAGGGTGCCCAGAGAGGAGGGAGGTGCCCCATCCCTGGGAACATCCCAGGTCAGGTTGGACAGGGCTCTGAGCAACCTGATGGAGTTGCAGATGTCCCTGCTCCCTGCAGGGGGTGGGACTGGGTGGACTTGAGAGGTCCCTTCCCACCCAAAGCCCCCTGTGGTTCTCTGAGGTCACTGGTCCTCCAAAGGCCAAGCCAGAACCTCCTGCTCTGAGTCACTTTCTGGAGGATGCTGTAGACTTCAGGGTGACCTCAGGCCCCATGAGCGAAAGTGGAAGCGCAAAGCCCAGAGTCCCCAGCGCTCCACAGGGTTTCTATTCTTAGTGCAGTGACGAGGAGTTCTCGGCTCCCTTTTGATTTTGGGCACAGAGAAGTTTTTCAAAGGAAAAAGCAGAAACTTGGTGTGCAGTTCTTGGGAAGACCAAAGGAGTGTGTGGTTTTTGTTACTCACTGCCCATGGGCTCTGCAGGAGTCACTTCCAGACCCTGACACCGATGACTGCGCTTCGGTTACGTGAAGCAGCACAGGGGCTGTGGGCTCTCCACCAGGGGAAACTTCTTGCTGGTTTGATTGCATAAATCTCCCCATAAAGCCCCGAAGGAGAGAGCTGAGGTGCTCACGGGTTCTGCAAGGGACAGGGAGCTAAAGGGGGGTCCCTGCTCATCAGTGCATCGAATCCCAGACTGGTTTGGGTGCGAAGGGACCTTAAAGCTCACCCAGTGCCACCCCCTGCCATGGGCAGGGACACCTCCCACCACACCAGGCTGCTCCAAGACCCATCCAACCTGGCCTTCAACACTGCCAGCACCCACAACTTCCCTGGGCAACCTCTGCCAGGGTCTCACCACCTTCATCTCCTCCTCACATCCCATCTCCATCTCCCCTCTGGCACTTGGAACCCGTTCCCCCTCGTCCCATCACTGCCTGCCCTTGGCACCAGTCCCTCTCCAGCTTTCCTGGAGCCCCTTCAGGCACTGGAAGGTGCTCCAAGGTCTCCCCGGTGCCTTCTCTTCTCCAGGCTGAACACCCCCAACTCTCTCAGCCTGGCCCCAGAGCAGAGCTGCTCCAGCCCCCTGAGCATCTCCGTGGCCTCCTCTGGACTCTCTCCAACAGCTCCGTGTCCTTCTGCTGTTGGGGACCCCAGAGGTGGCCCCAGCACTGCAGGGGGGGTCTCACAGAGCAGAGCAGAGGGGGACAATGCCCCCCCTGGCCCTGCTGCTCACGCTCTGGGGATGCAGCCCAGGATCCCGGGGGCTTTCCGGGCTCCAAGCGCACACGGCCGGCTCATGGGGAGCTTCTCCTCACCCAGCACCCCCAAGTCCTTCTCCTCGGGGCTGTTCCCAACCCATTCCCCACCCAGGCTGGGTTTGTGCTTTTCTGTCAGGACTGGTTGAGCCAAACGGGCACAGCAACCTTCAGGGTTGAAATTAGATGTCCTTTAAGGTCCCTTCCAACCCAACCCGTTCTGTGGTTCTGCCATTCCCACCTCAGCTCCTGGAGAGCCTCTGCAGTTTCTCCAGGCTGTTGGTTGCAGACAGCACTCATCTCCCTTGTCCATAATCCCTTATTCTGTCACATTCCAGGCAGCTCCCAGTCCCTGCCCTGCAGCAGCATGTGGTGTTGCCTCCATGTGCTCCCTGCTGGTGCTGCCCTGAGAGCCTCTGCCAGGACAGGGGTCTGTGGCTGCCACCCCTCTTGCTGAATTACTCAGCCCCATTTGGGCCATTTCCATGGCACAGGATAATATTTTGGCAGTGGGTTTGGCTACAGCAGCACCTGCCTTGGCAGCCTTCACCACCAGCACAGAACTTCCCAAGCGCTGTCTCCAGCGTCCTGGAGGACTTCATGAAACACTGGGGGAGGGTTCCAGGAAATGATGGAAGCCGTGAAGAATTTCAGTGTTTCCATGAGTTTTCTGTCCTTGCCCACATTCTGTCTTCACTGGCTTTCTCTTCTCCAGGAAACCTTGAGCCATGTATTTTAAGGTCCTGCAGAACCCTCGAGTGCTCCGTAGCTTCCACACTTCCCCTCCCACATGACAGCCATGGGTTTACCCAACTGATGAATGACCTTGTAGACCCAGCCAGTGTTTTCTCCTCTGGCAGCAGCCGAAGCCGTATCATTAATTAATGAGTAATTATCAGGAATTGTTTCCATCACCACCCCACACCAGTCCCCCCCCGGGACTACTCTGTACCTTTTTTCTCTGCACGCGTCAGTAAGGTCTCAAAGGCTCAATTTGGAGCCAGGATGACTGTTCTGCTCCTTCCCCCAATCACCCCTGTGGGTCCCTTTACGAGCGTTTCCAGCCCATGCCCTGTAGCAGTTCCATGGTCCTCCTGGCAGGTGGTGATCCCTGTTGCTAATGGTCCTTCCTCCTCACTCTGAGGCTCTGAAGGTCTCCTCTAGATGATTCTCCTGGAGGTGAGGGGGATCTCTGGAGGTCCCCCAACCAACCTCCTGCCTGGAGCAGGTCCAGCTGAAGCAGGTTGCTCCAACCACACGTGCTGACCAGAGAGGATGTCTCTCTTCCCTGGCTCTACTGATTGGTAACACGCACCAAGAGGTGGCTGGTGACTCCTCATCCATAGGACTTGGCTTGCACCTTCTGCAGTGAGGACGAGCAGGAGCAACGTGTCAGGGAGGCTGGGAGCTTAACTATGGACTTCTTCCCCTGTGGCAAACCCATTCATTGACTCAACACAACATTACTCCAGAGTGAGTAATAGATAAAGTAAGTCAAGAAAAGCCAATGATATCCTGGGCTGCATCACCTGCAGCATGGCCAGGAGGGCCAGGGGGGGATTGTCCCCCTCTGCTCCACTCTCGTGAGACCCCACCTGGAGTCCCACCTGGTGTCCAGGTCTAGGGTTCCCAGCATAAAAAGGACATGGAGCAGTTGGAGAGTCCAGAGGAGGCCACGGAGATGCTCAGGGGGCTGGAGCAGCTCTGCTCTGGGGCCAGGCTGAGAGAGTTGGGGGTGTTCAGCCTGGAGAAGAGAAGGCACCGGGGAGACCTTGGAGCACCTTCCAGTGCCTGAAGGGGCTCCAGGAAAGCTGGAGAGGGACTGGTGCCAAGGGCAGGCAGTGATGGGATGAGGGGGAACGGGTTCCAAGTGCCAGAGGGGAGATGGAGATGGGATGGGAGGGAGAAATTGTTTGGTGTGAGGGTGGGGAGAGCCTGGCCCAGGGTGCCCAGAGAAGCTGTGGCTGCCCCTGCCTGGCAGTGTTGAAGGGCAGGTTGGCTGGGGCTTGGAGCAGCCTGGTGTGGTGGGAGGTGTCCCTGCCCATGGCAGGGGGTGGCACCCAAACCATTCTGGGATGCTGTAAGTGCAGCACAACAAACAGCCCAGGAGGAGCAGTGTTTCCATGGTTGTGCACCAGGGGTGCAACAAGAGGAACCACACCTGCCTGGAGGGACAGGCACATTGCTCTTGAGCACAGAGCATCTCTTGCTGCTGTCAGGACTGGTCAGATAAAGTCTGATCCAAGCCATGAAGCAAATGCAGGTGTTTATTGGGTGTGAAAGCAGAGTTTTGAGTTGAGAAGTCTCCTTTGTGGCTCGCTTCCTTCAGGCTCTATTGAACAGCACGAGAGTTGCAAGCTCAGAGAAACCCGGTCCCTCAGTAATTGCATGGTGCTGTGAGGAACTGGGTTGGCTTTTGAGAGTAACAATATCCTCTTAATGCCGTTTTGTCATTCAGCTTTCCCATGAAGCAGGTGGTTTTCCCTCAAAGCAGCCTTTTCTAAGTGACTGGAACGTTTCAGCTCCTTGGAAGACTGTTCCCACCACGGGTTTGATGCCCTCCCCTCCGAGTTGGTGCTGCCTGAAAGTAGAAAACGGGGGTTTTGTTCACAAAAGTCCCGGAGGCTGGGAACGTCACTGTTCCATGAGTGTGTTGATGTTCAGAAGACATTTACATTTGCATAGCAGAGGTTCTCAGATGCTCAGAAATGTTCCATTCCTGTTCTCTGTAAGATTTCGTGGTGCTCTGAGGTCACGCTGCACCTGCTCCGAGGGCTGAGCCATAGGCAATGTGTGACATGGAGAATGTGGGAGATCCGTGTTGGCTCCCAAGCATGGAGCATCTCATGGTGTTGTCAGGACTGGTCAGATCCAGTGAAAAAGGACGGGCCCAGAGAGTTGTGGTTGATGGGACTAAACCCAGTTGGTGGCCGGGCACTGGTGGTGTTCCCCAGGGCTCGCTGTTGGGGCCGGTTCTGTTTAATGTCTTCATTGATGACCTGGATGAGGGGATTGATTGTGCCCTCAGTCAGTTTGCAGATGACACTGAGTTGTGTGGAAGTGTTGATCTGCTTGGGGGCAGGAAGGCTCTGCAAAGAGACCTGGACAGGCTGGATCCATGGGCTTTCCTTGCTAGATTAAACATCCCTGATATTTTCATCCTGTACCCACCTACTCAAAGTCTGCTCTTCACTACCTTTGGGTGACCTAAGAAGGTTGGTGTCTCCTGGTCTTTCCAACTCTTTAACTAATGCCTCTCTTTGGCTTTTTTTCTCATGAACACCTTCTCTCCTCACATTTTACAATGAGGTCACAGAACCAGAATGGTTGGGCTGGAGGGACCCCAAAGCTCATCCTGTCCCACCCCCGAGCCATGGGCAGGGACACCTCCTGCCAGAGCAGGTTGTGTGGGAGGTTGCGTGGTCTCTAACTGCATTTTGCTCACTTCTTCCAGTCTCATCACCATTATCACCCTCAGTACTTACTGGCTTCCCTTCTCTTTCACCACAGCAGCCATCAGAAGGATCCTGCTCACAGTCATCAGTTACAATCCTTCATTTTTTTCTCATCCTCAGCTTTTTCTGTTATTGTGCCTGTTTTTAACGTTAGCCTGACTGGCCTTAGCTACCCAGTCACTCTGCTTTTCCTTTTTAATATTATCCAGGAAAATGCTAATAGACCTTCAGGACTTTTCCTCTTGCTCCAGGATTTATTAAAAACAGGTTTCACTGGGCTGAAAAACTCTTCGAGCAACTCTTCAGGGACTCTTGGGCTGGAGGTATCCATCCTGCTGCCTTCAAAAACAAGTGTCCTCAGGGAACAGTGTGCTCAGTGCTGAAGCTGTGCTGTAAGCAACTCAGAATCTGGTCCCAGAACAAGGACAGGTTTCTCCACCATCAATTATTTCACTTCTGTTCACCATCCTGAGGTCCAACGGGTAGTCTCTTGGGCGTGGTGCACTTTGCAGAAGAAAGCAGTGATTTCTAACCTTTCTAAACACCAGCAGGGTTCCTCGGGGAGCTCCTGCAGACCCATCTCAAATTTAAATCCTCCAAACCCACCCAACTTCTCTCCTGTTGCACATGGGTGCTTACAGAGGAGCTGGTCCTGCTCTCTCCACCACGGTGTTGCTTCATTCCAGTAGCTTTCTTCAGCCATGTCAGTGATCTCATGGATCCATTGCATTCGAGGTCCTGGAGTTCTGGATTCAGAGTGGATCTAAAGGGAAAACACTGAAAGTGTGGCTCCCCCACACACATTGTTTCCTCTTTATGTTCTTCACCTTTCCTAGGCAGGAGGAAGTTGGATTTTAAGATGCCAAGCACACCAGTTCCCTGCCATCACCATGTCACTGCCACCAGTTCCCACCACCTTGCTAGCCACCATTTCTGGGGCTTTCTGCTTCTTCTTTGGGCTCCAACTTCTGGATGCCCAAAGGACTTTTTGTGTTTTTATACCTGACTTTTCACCACTCTGCTGCCCTTAGGCACCAATAACATTTTTACTGTTGCTGAGATGGAACGCAGAGCCTGTGCCTCCCCTGCTTTTGTCCTTCCCCATTCCAACCCCCCCTGCCTGGAGCAGCACTAGCCAGGTGGTCCATGTTCTCCTGCAGGGTGTCTCACCAACATCATGGATGTGAGGATAGAGGTGAGGATGTATTAACGGTGACACCTTCAGAGTGTGCCCTGGAGCTACCTACATGACTACACTGTCCTGTTGACTACTGCTTCTCTTGGAATTAGTAACCAGCAGCTCATCCTTGCCTGGTAACCAGTCACCAGTTGCCATCCTGTGGGCACCCGTACGCCCGGGCGTTACACACCCGTGTGCTGTTGTGTGTGAGCAAACCCCACGCCATCTCTATTCTTCTGAGCCTCCAGCTCGTGGAATGTTCTGCTCTGCCTCTGTATTAATGATTCATCCTAACCTTTATGTCATCAGGAAGTTTCATTAGAGTGCAGTTATTTTTGTGCACATAATTAGAATATTAAATAGACAAACCCCCGAGGAATTCCTCCTGTCTCCTCCAGCCTGCAGGTTGTCTTTCAGCAGAACCCATTTTCCTCTGGCTTTTATGGGGATGCAGAGCCACAAATCACAGTCCTGCCTCGTGAGCTGCCCTGTGCTGACAGCTGCTCTGGAGAGCAAACCCAAATACCAGGTTCATCTCCTCCAGCCTGTTATTGCTCCGTGCCCGGGGCGGATTCCTCCCTGCTGCAGTTGCTGAGCATCATCTGATGACTGAAGGTTTCACGCCTCTGTCTGCTGGACACAAGTCCACAAGCCATCTTCTCAGCTCCTCACACACTTGTTTCCCTGATCTTCATCTCTGTTGTGTCCTTGGCAATGGTCCTCACCTCTGGCTGACCAAATGTCCTTTGGATGTGGTGTTTCAAGCCCCTGCCTCTGCCTCTGTGCCTCTGTGTGGCCCCAGAAGCTGCAAGCTATGGGGTTTTTTCCTGGTCTGTGAGAAAGGAGCACAGCTCCTCCAGGATTACAGAGGTGCTGCTGTGCTGACAGTATCTGTCATGCATTCAGACAGAGCTGTGGTTCCTGGCCAACTTGCCCGCGGGTCACATGCCCTTGCCTGCTCAGGAGCTCATGTGCAGGCTTGTTTCTGTCCTGTCTTTCCAGCTTCATGCTCTCATTATCAAGGAAGATGGAATCTTCATAGAATCACAGAATCCAGACTGGTTTGGGTTGGAATGGACCTCAGAGCCCATCCAGTGCCACCCCCTGGCAGTTGCTGCACTGGTGGGCTGGCCCGAGCCAGCACCTAACACCCAGCAGCCACTTGTGCACTCCCCACCAGTGGGGTGAGGGAGAGAAGTGGAAAAGCAAAAGCAAGAAAAACTTGTGGGTTGACCTGGGATGGACTTCCTAGCCAAGGAGAGATGCACCTCCTGCTCCTGATCCAGAAGATGAATGAAAAAACAACTTCTGGCCAACACTGACATGAAATCTTCTTGTGCAGCATCTACCAAAAGATGGGTGGGAAATCATGGAATCATCAAATGGTTTGGGTGGGAAGGGACCTCAGAGCTCATCCAGTGCCACCTCCTGCCATGGGCAGGGACACCTCCCACCACACCAGGGTGCTCCAAGCCCCATCCAACCTGGCCTTCAACACTGCCAGGGAGGGGCAGCCACAGCTTCTCTGGGCACCCTGGGCCAGGCTCTCACCACCCTCACACCAAACAATTTCTTCCGAATAGCTAATCTAAATTAATAATAATTAATTAATAATCAGTGATTTTAAAAGGTGGATCTGTTGAGAGACCCATAGTTGTGCTTCTTATCCCATGAGCTCTTTAACTGGGTGGCTTCCATCACCATAGTACCTATATCCCACCCAAGAACCACCACGAGCAATCCATCTCTTCCCCTAAGAGCAGTTCTGCTTGTGTGGAGGGAGGAGGAACTTCATCTTGGGAAGCAAGGTGTCAGAGATGAGCTTTATACACTCGTTATTGTAGCCTCCAGATGTGTCTGTCCCCTTGTCCTGCTTGGGGTGACACTGTGTGTTGGAGTGGTTGGGCTGGTCCATGGCCACTTGCTCAGAGATAGCCACAAACGATAAGAGACACTTGGATCAGGCTGTGTGTTCATGGAGTGGTCAGAGTGGATCCATAGGTGTGCTCTCAAAAGCAAGGATGAGTTCCCCATACACTGATGGTTTCTTGGGGCAAGGTCTCGTTAATGTCCTTATCCATAATCTGGACAAGGAGGTTGGGGCACCCTCAGTCAGTTTGCAGATGACACCAAGCTGGGCGGGGGTGTGGATCTGCCTGAGGGTAGAGAAGGTGGTCAAGGATCAAGGAACAAGCGATGGGACAAGAGGGAACAGCCTCAAGGTGCCCAGGGGAGGTTTAGGTTGGATGTGAGGAACAATTCCTGCCCCAAAGGGCTGTCAGGGCCTGGCCCAGGCTGCCCAGGGCAGGGGTGGAGTCCCCATGCCTGGAGGGATCTCAAAGCCGTGGAGATGTGGTGCTGAGGGCCATGGGGCAGTGGTGGCTTTGGCACTGCTGGGTTAAGGGTTGGACTGGGTGATCTGAAAGGGCTTTTCCAACCCAAACTATGCTGTGACTCTAGAAGTGGCTCCTGTCCCGTGTCTGGTGGCAGTGATGGGGGTGCTCTTGTTCTGCTGCAGCCATGGTATGACCATGCTGAAAGCCATCATGCTTCATGGCTTCTGCTCGTGCAGTTCTGCCTCCTCAGCTTGGGTGAACTTTTCTAGCCAGTGTTTTTCATGGTAGGGAAATGGGACCCAAGGCACTTAACGTGGCCCCTGGTAATGTTGGCAGAGCAGAGACATCCCAGAGCCACCACCACGGCTGGAGGTTTTGGTGACCCCTCTGGATGCTCCCAGCATTCAGACGTTCTGCTCCGAGGCCATGCAGACGCCCCCGGGGTTGGAGGACGGGGTCTGGGGAGGCTCCTCCAGCCCTCCTGCCCCAGCACAGCTCTGCTCACGCGGTGGGAAGCTCCCCAGCCACGTCAGCCATGGGTTAAGGGGATAAAAGGGGAACATCTCCCTTCTGAGGAAAGGCTGAGGGAGCTGGGGCTCTTGAGCTTGGAGAAAAGGAGACTGAGGGGTGACCTCATCCATGGTTACAAATCTGTAAAGGGTGAGGGGCAGGACGATGGAGCCAAGCTTTTTACAGTGCTGACCAATGATAGGACAAGGGGCAATGGATGCAAACTGGAGCACAGGAGGTTCCATGTGAATATCAGGAAGAACTTCTTTCCTGTGAGAGTGCCAGAGCACTGGACCAGGCTGCCCAGAGAGGTTGTGGAGTCTCCTTGGCTGGAGACATTCAAACCCCGCCTGGATGTGTTCCTGTGTGATGGACTCTAGGTGACCCTGCTCTGGAAGGGGGGTTGGACTGGATGAGCTTTCGAGGTCCCTTCCAACCCCTAGAATTCTGTGATTCTGTGGTTTAGGGTCAGGTTCTGTCCCCCCAGGGTGGTTTGGAGTCTTGTTCTGCCCCCCCAGAGGGGTTACGGGGTGATTTAGGGTCTGGTTTTGCCACCCCAGGGTGGTTTGGGGTCATGTTCTGTCCCTCCAGAGGTGTTACAAGGTGGTTTGGCATCAGGTTCTGGACCCCCAAAGGGGTTTACGGGGTGGAGTCTCCTTGGCTGGAGACATTCAAACCCCACTGGATGCGTTCCTGTGTGATGGACTCTAGGTGACCCTGCTCTGGCACGGGGGTTGGACTAGGTGATCTCTTGAGGTCCCTTCCAACCCCTAGGGTTCTGTGATTCTGTGAAAAGCACCAAGTGAGAAGCCTGGAACCAAAACTGGGATCATTTTGAACGATAAGGCTGGCTTTCGGGCTGTGTAATCCAAGTTGTTCAGGGAAGGGGTGGGAAGTGACACCGTAGGAGCCCTGGGAAGGGGCGGTGGGGCGGGACGTGGAACATCTTGAGCGCAGCGCCGGCCGCCCCGCGTGAGGCCCCGCGGGCAGGGGAGGCCGCACATGGCCCGGGGAAATGGTGGATGAAAGGAAAAATGTCAGGCTTTGAAAGGAGCGGGGGAAAGGGGGCGTTCTGTGTGGGCACCCGGGGTTTATTGTTTCCTGAGCCCGGCTCTGTGTCCCGCAGCTGGGGGGGACGGCGCGGAGCGAACACAAACAGCAGCTCCTCAATGGAGGGGTTCACACGGCCACCGCGGGGACACAACGGGGCCAACATGGACACGGGGGGGCCTGGGGCTCCACCACAGCCCGGCACCACCAGGCTGCAGCTCCTCGTGTCTGATACTGCATGGAAATCAAACGGTGGCAAGACAGAGCGAGGGCACCCTCAGGATGGTGAACACCAAGCTTTTCTCAGTGCTGACCAATGATAGGACAAGGAGCAATGGATGCAAACTGGAGCACAGGAGGTTCCATGTGAACATCAGGAAGAACTTCTTTCCTGTGAGAGTGCCAGAGCACTGGACCAGGCTGCCCAGAGAGGTTGTGGAGTCTCCTTGGCTGGAGACAACCCCATGCACCAGTACAGGCTGGGGGCTGAGCTGCTGGAGAGCAGTGTAGGAGAAAGGGACCTGGGGGTCCTGGTGGACAGGAGGATGACCATGAGCCAGCAATGTGCCCTTGTGGCCAAGAAGACCAATGGCATCCTGGGGTGCATTAGAAAGGGGGTGGTCAGTAGGTCAAGAGAGGTTCTCCTCCCCCTCTATTCTGCCTTGGTGAGGCCACATCTGGAGTATTGTGTCCAGTTCTGGGCCCCACAGTTCAAGAAGGACAGGGAACTGCTTGAGAGAGTCCAGCGCAGAGCCACAAAGATGATGAAGGGAGTGGAACATCTCCCTTATGAGGAGAGGCTGAGGGAGCTGGGGCTCTTTAGCCTGGAGAAAAGGAGACTGAGGGGTGACCTCATCCATGGTTACAAATCTGTAAAGGGTGAGGGTCAGGACGATGGAGCCAAGCTTTTTACAGTGCTGACCAATGATAGGACAAGGGGCAATGGATGCAAACTGGAGCACAGGAGGTTCCATGTGAATCTCAGGAAGAACTTCTTTCCTGTGAGAGTGCCAGAGCACTGGACCAGGCTGCCCAGAGAGGCTGTGGAGTCTCCTTGGCTGGAGACATTCAAACCCCGCCTGGATGCGTTCCTGTGTGATGGACTCTAGGTGACCCTGCTCTGGCAGGGGGGTTGGACTGGATGAGCTTTCGAGGTCCCTTCCAACCCCTAGGATTCTGTGATTCTGGGATTCTGTGATTCATTGCACCAGGGAAGGGAGGGTCTGGTTACTCAGTGGGAGCTGATGGAGAACATGGATTCTTCTGAATCTGATCAATGGAGAAGTCAAGTGGAGCTTTCCCTTCTGTCTCCCTCTTTTCTGTGCCATAACCCAGGGAGAATGATCATCATCACCCTTCTTCTTGATGAGTTGAATGCAGTATGGTGTTGAATTCCACATGGAGCAGGGGGAGGCAGAGCGTTCACTGGCGCCTCCACCAGCAGCTCCTGGCTGTGGGGGGCAGGCACTCACCTCCCGTGGTGGCACGAGTGTCCCCAGGTCATTGGGCACCCGGGCGTTAGAACCAGGGCTGGAAAAGCAAACTGTAAAAGGAGCTGAGTGACACAAGCTGGGTCCCTGAGCAGCCATGGAAATAATGCTGAGGCGAGGTCATAGCATGGTTGGGACCCAGCCTGAATTGGGTGGGAAGGGACCTCAAAGCCCACCCAGTGCCACCCCCTGCCGTGGGCAGGGACACCTCCCACCACACCAGGGTGCGCTGCTGCTGGCCACACCATGGCTGATAGAAGCCAAGATGTTCCCCAGCTGCCACCCCACGCTGGGGACACCGGGGGGTCCGGGGAGGACTGGTGGATCTGGTGGGAGTGGGCATCATGCCTTTCCACTCCGTTGCCATGATCACAGCCCTGCACTAGGTTTTAGTTGAGGGATTTCATTAACGCCTCAGAAAGGTCATTAGCAGCCCCACTAACGAGCCTGCTCCGTGTTCCTGGGGGTGCTTGCTCGGGGAGGAGGGCGTTGGGCAGCGTGAGGCGGCTGGAGCCCATGGCCATGGCTCTATCCACGGAGCAGAGCCACATTCAATTCTCTTGCAAGAATAAGGTCACCGGGCCCGAGTGGTGGGGGTCTGAGTTAATGACCTTATTTTCTGTTTTAGATATTCCCCTCAAAGAGAGAGGGGGTTGGATTATTTTTAGCTCACGGCTCCAATGGAGCTGGAATTGCTCAGGCAGCAGCAGTTTCGTGTGCAGCACTGGAAGGATTTTTCTCCGCCGTTTCGGGTTAACGTAAATAATTTTTTAAATTAGCAATAAATAGGAAAGGCACAAAGGGGCCCGAATTCTGGAGAAATTCCTGGCAGGGAAATCACAGCCCCCCTGAGTGCAGAGCTGTGATGTTCAACGCCCAGGGGGCTGCGGAGCAGGGATGGGGAGGATGGGAAATGGGATTTGGTCCCCTGGTTGTTGTGCACTGGCATTGCGGTGGTGCTGGCTGTGCACTGGCATTGCAGTGGTGCTGGTTGTGCACTGGCACTGTGGTGGTGCTTGTTGTGCACTGGCATTGCAGTGGTGCTTGTGTGTTGGTGCTTGTTGTGCACTGGCATTGCAGTGGTGCTTGCTGTGCACTGGCATCGTGGTGGTGCTGGTTGTGCACTGGCATTGCAGTGGTGCTTGTGTGTGCACTGGCATTGCAGTGGTGCTTGTTGTGCACTGGCATTGCAGTGGTGCTGGTTGTGCACTGGCACTGTGGTGGTGCTTGCTGTGCACTGGCATTGTGGTGGTGCTTCCAGCACCCACCCAAGAGCTGCAAGGACAAGACCCAACGGCCTCGCAGCAAACCGGCTCAGCAGCATTCCAGGTTTTATCACAGGTTAAAGCAGCTCGAATCAATGGGTATTAGGAAAAAGCAGCAGTGAGCATCCCCCTCGTAGTTCTGCTTTGCTCTTACTCCGGAGCAAACTCCTCTCCTCCTCCCGTAGAGCAGCGTAGGCAAGAGGAGCCTCATGCAAAGCAGTTATAAATTTGGTGGGGAAAATTTTCTCCCAGAGCAGTCGTCAAGGTTTCTTGTTAAAATAGAAAGAGGTGTAAATTGAAATTCCTCTACAGTTCATTATTTCTGTCCTGAATTAATTACTACTCAGCCTTCCTGCGAGGGACTTGGGTTTGTGCTTGACATCGAGCAGGAGAAGATTGCTGGGGCTTTAGAGAAGGGGATGAGAGTTCAGAATTATCCTTTAAAACTGCAGGAATATTTGGAGAGGGGGGAAAAATTGTATTTCAGTGTGTGCTGAGGAATGTCTGCAGTGTGTGTGGGGGGAAATCAGCTGAGCAAACACGATACAAAGCGAGTGGAAGGATGGCCAGAAGCACCTGTGATGGATCACAGAGCAGACATGAGTCAATGATCTCATGGCGTTCAAAAACCCACACTTTGGGCTCACTGGACCTACAAAGCAACCTCCTGCTCCAGCAACCCTTGCTGTGGTTCCACCTGAAACAGGAGGTCCTCTTCTGGGCTCCAGTTCCCCAACGTGATGCAGTGAGCTGAGGTTGGTGAAGAAGCTTGTCCTGGCTGACCACTGGCTCAGCCAACAGGGCTGGAGGACCTGAGTCCTCCGCCTGGAGAGGAGAGGACTGAGCAGGCTCAGAAGGCTTGGGACACAAAAGATAACTGCTCAGAGGAGGGAGGAGCTTTTGTCCTTGCTCCACAGGGCTGGGCCATGTCCCAGGCTCCACTTGCTGAACATTTCATCCAGGAGTTTCACTGAGACTTCAGGAAAATCTGAATGGAGAGGTTTTTAAGAGCATGTTGGATAAACATCTGTCAGGAGGGGATTAGGGAGAGCAGATCCAGCTGTGGTGCAGGGGGGTAGACAAGGTGTTTTCTTACAGCTCCGTTTTCCTGTGGCTGTTCCTTTCTGTCTCAGCAAACAATGTCCTTTCCCTGCTCCTCACCTGTGGAGACAGCACCTTCCACAGGTCCTGGCTGCAGAAAAGTGCCTGAAATTGCAGTAAGCACAGGTTATTTTGCTGCTTCAGTGGAAATGTGAAGGTTTCTGTAGCTCTCCAGCATGGTGATTCCACAATACTCTGATGGAGGATGTGCTCCATGTCCACGTTGGGATGTCCATGCACACCAAGTGCTCGCTCACGCTCCAGCAGTGGGGGCAGGCAGGACACTGAAGAGTAAGAGAAAACAGGGAAAAAAACTGGGGGGATTGGTGCCAGCGAGTGGTGAGGGTGAACAAGGAGGTGGAGAGCACCTGGCTGTGGCAGGAGGGTCAGGCAGGACTTGGGTGAGATGTTGCATTGAGGACCAAACCCAAACCATCTCTGATGGGACATGCCCTTGGATGGGGCATTTTTTGACTGTCATCTTTAATCAAATGCAGGATGAAGGATAGAGCAGCTCTGCTCTGGGGCCAGGCTGAGAGAGTTGGGGGTGTTCAGCCTGAAGAAGAGAAGGCACCGGGGAGACCTTGGAGCACCTTCCAGTGCCTGAAGGGGCTCCAGGAAAGCTGGAGAGGGCCTGGTGCCAAGGGCAGGCAGTGATGGGACAAGGGAGAACGGGTTCCAAGTGCCAGAGGGGAGATGGAGATGGGATGGGAGGGAGAAATTGTTTGGTGGGAGGGGGGTGAGAGCCTGGCCCAGGGTGCCCAGAGAAGCTGTGGCTGCCCCTGGCTGGCAGTGTTGAAGGCCAGGTTGGATGGGGCTTGGAGCACCCTGGTGTGGTGCGAGGTGTCCCTGCCCATGGCAGGGGGTGGCACTGGGTGAGCTTTAAGGGCCCTTCCCACCCAAACCAGCCTGGGATTCTGTGAATGTGGGACTGTAGAGGCACTGAGGGGCTGTAGGAGATCTGGAGAAAGCCAGGGGCAGTGTCAGCTGGGGGGGCTTGGTCCCATGTGCCCTCCCAGCCCTTGACATGGGGAGAACACCTGGGCAAGACGAGCGGAGCTTTGATTTCTGAGCGAGCCCCTGCAGCATGGAGAAGAGCTCCAAGTACTCGCAGTGACAATTCTAAACGCTCCTCAGCTGGAGCCCCACGACACTTGATGTGAGGAGGCCAGGCTGGAGAGCCATCTCATCATCCTTAGCTCAAGACAAAGGAGAGCCGGGTGGATGTGAATCAGACACTGGATGTGCACGACGTGCAGATGGCAACCCCACTGCCATTCCACTTGCTAATGAAGACCCCTGCTTCTCCTTGGATGCCGCTTGACATCCTCTGGCTTGTTTCATCTCCTGCAGCAAGGCTGCAGAGCAAACCATGGGTGTTGTAAATCCTGTGTTCATGGTCTTGGTTTTGTTCTGTGTCCACTGAATCTTCTGGAGTTCATTATGTGGGGCATGAGGAGATCTTTGCTTGTCTAAATCGCTTATCCAAAACCCATTAGCTCTGGTTTTATACAGAATCAATGAATCCCAGAGTTGTTTGGGTGAGAAGGGACCTTAAAGCTCATACAGTGCCACCCCTACCGTGGGCAGGGACACCTCCCACCAGCCCAGGTTGCTCCAAGCCCCATCCAACCTGGCCTTCAACACTTAGATGTGTACAAGAGCCCTTTTATAATGAAATGCCTTAAAATCGATGTCTATTCCTTGCAAAGCAGAATTTCTTAGTTTCTCAGGCCACATCTGTAGGTCCTGGAGATGTAGGGCCTTCTGAGGGTCTTGAGCTCAACTCTTCTCTTGAAGCAGGACTGCTGCTGGCATTAGATCAAGTTAGTTCTGGTGTTGTGTGGGCAAGCCTTGAAAACCTCTGAGGATGGAAGTCTGTCACCTCTCTGGTGATCTTCCCATGGAGAAGCTCTTCCTAATGTCCGTGTCCTACAAAAGGATCTGATCGGGACCTATGAGCTGGTTGGGTTCAGCCTGGAGAAGAGGAGGCAAAAGGGAAATCCAGCTGTAATTTTCTGTCTCCTATTGGGTGGCCGAGGAGAAAGCAGAGCCAGAGCCTTGCCAGAGGGGCATGGAGAAAGCAAGAGGTGATGGTCACACATTGGCTTGGAGCTTCTGGCTGGATTTGGGAGAGAGATTCCCATCAGAGTGGTTGAACTCCGGAGCAGGCTACCCAGAGGGGTGCTGGGATCTCCCTTTTGGGGGATTTTCAGAGATCAGCTGAAGAAACCCCTGAGCAACACTTTTAAGTTTCCCTGGAGGTACTCAAAGAACATTTGGATGTGGCCCTTGGGGATAAGGTTTAGTGATGGACTTGGCAGTCCTGGGTTTGTGGTTGATGGTTGGACTCAATGATCTTGAAGGTCTTTTCCAACCAGAGTGATTCTGTGATTCTATGAAGTTGTCCTTGCTCAGAAGAGGACATTGGTGTGGTTGGTCTGAGACTGCTTCTGACCTGAATTTCTCACTGTTTTTTTCATCCCATTCTCCTTTAAAACTCTCCTGTCATCGTGGTCGTGGAAAATCCGAGAGCAGATCAGCAGAGGGGTGGGGGACCTCTGTTAAACTGCTGGGATGAGGGAGGTGGTGGTGCAGCAGCTGAAAGTTCTCACGGTCACTGCCTCCCGTAGCTCTGTTGCAGGGTTTTGGTGCACAGGCCAGAGCTCTGCCCCTTTCCTTCAGGAAACATCAAGGCTTTTCTAGGTTGCACCTCAGAACTCTTGCATCCAAGACTTGATAAGCTGGAGCCCATAAATCGAAGTCAGCTCCCAAACATTTCAGGAGCTGGGTCAGAGGTTTCCTGTGTTGTTTCTCTAAATTGAAATCCATCTTCCGTGTCCTCCTCGGTGTGGTTTCCAGGAAGAACACACAACGAGCCAATCATTCCCAGGATTTCCTGAGGCTGGGACTCCAGCAGAGCCCGAGAGGAGGTTACAGACCTATTGAAGTCTGGCTCTGCTCTGTTTACAAAAGGCACCACAGAGTTTCCCATCCTGTGAGCTCGGTGGTGGTGGCCAGGGAGGAGCAGAGCCGTGCACGGCTCCTTGGACCGGTCTCTTTACTGGGAATGGAGACAGAAACCACAGGGAGAACCTCAAGTCCGATATTTACTGGATCTTACATGGTTCCTTCCATCGCTCCCTCTGCCTTCAGCCGTTGGAGAAGGAAGATTGTGAGAGTGATTTATTGCCCCTCCTCAGCGATGCCATCTCCTTCAGCCTCGGGAGCCACAGAACCACAGAATGGTTTGGAAGGCACCGTAAAGATCATCTGGTTCCAACCCATGAACGGTCACGTGCTGCCTCCGGGCTGTCCCCATTCACTCCCCACCCCTGCAGAGGCACAGCTACACTCGCCGTGTCCTCCCACGGCTTCCTCCACCCCACGCCTGGCCCCGGCACCACACCACGGTGCCCCTGGGTTGGGTGGTGGCTGCCATTGGTGGCCAGGCTCTGCTGTTCCCTCCACGTCTGCCCCAGGTGTCTTTCATGCTTCCTCAGTAGACAGCAGTGCTTTCTAGGACAGGGCTGGTTTCGTGCCTTGCAGGTGAGCCCAGCTCCTGGGGAGGCTCCTTGTCACCAAAAAATGGCTTTAGGTTGGATGTGAGGGAGAAATTGTTTGGTGTGAGGGTGGTGAGATCTTGGCCCAGGGTGCCCAGAGAAGCTGTGGCTGCCCCTGCCTGGCAGTGTTGAAGGCCAGGTTGGCTGGGGCTTGGAGCAGCCTGGTGTGGTGGGAGGTGTCCCTGCCCATGGCAGGGGGTGGCACTGGGTGAGCTTTGATGTCCCTTCCCACCCAAACCATTTGATGATTCCATGATTTCCCACCCATCTTTTGGTAGATGCTGCACAAGAAGATTTCATGTCAGTGTTGGCCAGAAGTTGTTTTTTCATTCATCTTCTGGATCAGGAGCAGGAGGTGCATCTCTCCTTGGCTAGGAAGTCCATCCCAGGTCAACCCACAAGTTTTTCTTGCTTTTGCTTTTCCACTTCTCTCCCTCACCCCACTGGTGGGGAGTGCACAAGTGGCTGCTGGGTGTTAGGTGCTGGCTCGGGCCAGCCCACCAGTGCAGCAACTGGAGCTGGTGGGGTCCCAGTGCAGCTTTTGCAGCCCATGGGGTCCCAGCACATCTTCTGGAGCCCATGAGTTCCCAGTGCATCTTCTGGAGCCCATGAGTTCTCAGTGCACTTTCTGCAGCCCATGGGGTCCCAGCAGAGCTCTGGGAGCACCAGCACCCTGGGCACTGCAGCCCCATGGCCCCAAGCAGCAGCCGTGTTTCCATCATCGTGAAGGTGATTTTCAAGTCTTCGCTGAACCGAAAACTTTCAGATCCTCCTTGAGCCGTGAGCGCCGTGGGGCGCATCACCTGGGGTGGGGGAGCACCATGGTGTGACCATGCTTGGTCGCAGGGTACCACAGCTCTGCCTCATGGCTGCTCCCCGTTGAGGTCTTGAGGCCATGGTCTAATGGTCTTGAGGCCATGGTCTGATGGTCTGATGGTTAGGAATATGATGGGATAAAGGTTGGACTTGATGACCCTGGAGGTCCCTTCCAACCAGAATGATTCTATGATTCTATGAGGTACGTCCCCTGCTTCATGAGCAGGTCTCAAAGTCATGGTGGTTTCCAGGAACCATGTCGGTGAGGAACGTTCCCAGCCCTGCCGCCCCGGTGGCTGCAGTATGCAAATCAGTTCAAAAAATGACAAAAAACAATAAATTCAAGTTCTTGGGCACTTACTCTAAGAATACGAGTGTAGATGAGTATCTCAAAGATGAAAAATGGTGGAAAAAAGGTTTCCCTCCCCCAGGGTTGGTCTCCATGGGCCTGGAGGACACCTGGGTGCAGATGTTCCTGGGTGTTCCTGGGTTTCGGGATCTCCCCATGGTCCAAGGAGTGAGCACATCTGCAAAACCCACTGTGAGCCAGATGTGGAGCTGGGTGGGACGGGGCAAGTTTGCCACACAGCGTGGAACTGTCCCCTGATGGCTTGGGCAGATGTGTGGCTGACACAGCAGAAGGCTGTGCTGCTGTTCAGCAGGACCTCGACAGGCTGGGGAGTTGGGCCACATGGAGAGAGGAACCATGTGAAGTTCAACAAGGGCAAGTGTAGGGTCCTGCACCTGGGGAGGAACAACCCCAGGCACCTGGACAGGGCAGGGGCTGACCCACTGGAAAGCAGCTCTGGGGGGAAGGACCTGGGAGTCCTGGTGGACACCACGTTGATCATGGTCCAGCAATGTGCCCTTGTGGCCAAGAAGGCCAATGGCATCCTGGGCTGCAGTAAGAGTGTGGCCAGCAGGTCAAGGGAGGTTCTCCTCCCCCTCTACTCTGCCCTGCTGAGGCCACATCTGCAGTGTTGGGTTCAGTTCTGGGCTCCCCAGTTCCAGAAGGACAAGGAGCTACTGAGGAGAGTCCAGCAAAGTGCTCAGAGATGCTGAGGGCACTGGAGCATCTCTGTGCTGAGGGACCTGAGGGACCTGGGGCTGCTCAGCCTGGAGAGGAGAAGACTGAGAGGGGATCTCATCAACGCTCATCAATATCTACAGGGGGTGTCAGGAGGATGGGGCCAGACTCTTCCCAGTGGTGCCCAGTGACAGGACAAGGGGCAATGGGCACAGACTGGGACATAGGAAGTTCCCTCTGAACATGAGGAGAAACTTCTGTCCCTTGAGGGTGCCCGAGCCCTGGGCCAGGCTGCCCAGAGAGGGGTGGGGTCTCCTTCTCTGGGGACATTCCAACCCCACCTGGACACCACCCTGTGCCCCCTGCTCTGGGTGACCCTGCTTGGGCAGAGGGGTTGGACTGGGTGATCTCCAGAGGTCCCTTCCAGCCCCGCCGTGCTGGGGTTCTGTGTTCAGGGAGGGGAGATCTTACTCCATCCATTGAGCTCTTGCTTCTCCAAACAAATCTCTGGGCAGCTTTTCATTTGCAGTCCTCTCACACCTGCTGCCATCTCAGGTGGGTGATGGTGCTGAGGGCCCTCAATGCCCTGGGGATGGACAACCTCCAAAACAAGAACTATTCCCCCCCTCCTCTGGCTCCTCCCCCAGTACATCAGCTCTGCCACTGGTGGGGTTGGTCCTGGGTTTCCTCCTGCTTCTCAGTCTTGGGCTGCTTTCCCTCACCTGAGCAGCTGCCCAGGCTGAGGAGGAGGAGAGGGAATGAGCTGGTTCCTCTGAGCCACCACCATGGGTCCAAGTGCTGGGCAGGGAGTGCCCGGTGCTGGCCATGCCTCTTTGGCCACAGTTTGGTGGGAATTCAGAGGCTCCTGCCCATTCCTGGGCATTTTCAGGTCATTCTTTTTAAGGTTTAGGGGAGGTTTGGGTGCAGGGAAGCAAAGTTGTGTTTTCTCCTGGTTTTCCTGCTGGAAGCTGTCCCTGCCCTCCTGCAGCCCTCTCCCTGTTGCTGTTACAGCTCCAAAGTGACAATTTTCCACACGGCTGGGTTTGCTTGTTAATGAGAACATCAGCTCTGGGCTGGCAGGGAGGAGCTGGAGCTGCAGCCATCCCCAGCACCATCTCATTCCCAGGGGTCCCACCACACACATGGTGCTCCTCAGGGTTCCGTGTTGGGGCCAATGCTCTTTGGTACCTTCATCCATGGTCTGGATGAGGGAACTGGGGGCACCCTGGGGCAGTTTGCAGGTGACACCAAGGTGGGTGGGAGTGTGGAGCTGCCTGAGGGCAGGGAGGCTCTGCAGAGGGACCTGGCCAGGCTGGGCCATGGCAGAGGCCAGTGGGGGGAGGTTCAACAAGGCCCTGGGGTCACCACAAGCCCAGGCAGCTCCAGGCTTGGGGAGAGGGGCTGGGAAGTGCCCAGGGGAAAGGACCTGGGGGTGTTGGTCGGCAGCGGCTGGAGAGGAGCCAGCAGTGTGCCCAGGTGGCCAAGGAGGCCAAGAGCAGCCTGGCTTGTGTCAGCCATGGGGTGGCCCCAGGAGCAGGGCAGGGATGGTCCCCCTGTGCTGGGCACTGGTGAGGCTGCCCCTGGAATCCTGGGGTCAGTGCTGGGCCCCTCACGCCAAGAAGGACCTTGAGGGGCTGGGGGTGTCCAGAGAAGGGAACGGAGCTGGGGCAGGGGCTGGAGAACCAGGAGAAGGATCTGGAGAACTTGTGAGGAGCAGCTGAGGGAGCTGGGGGTGCTCAGCCTGGAGAGAAGGAGGCTGAGGGGAGACCTTGTGCTCTCTGCAGCTCCCTGAGAGGAGGTTGGAGCCAGGGGGGGTCGGGCTCTGCTCCCAAGGAACAAGCGATGGGCCAAGAGGGAACGGCCTCAAGGTGCCCAGGGGAGGTTTAGGTTGGATGTGAGGAACAATTCCTGCCCCAAAGGGCTGTCAGGGCCTGGCCCAGGCTGCCCAGGGCAGGGGTGGAGTCCCCATGCCTGGAGGGATCTCAAAGCCGTGGAGATGTGGTGCTGAGGGCCATGGGGCAGTGGTGGCCTTGGCAGTGCTGGGTTATGGTTGGACTGGGTGATGTTTAAGAGCTTTCCCAACCCAAGCAGTGCTGTGGTTCTGTGGGCAGCAGGAGCTGGCAGCAGGGCAGTGCTCCATGTGGGATGTGTGGCTGTGCAGGGTGGTGGCCGTGTCACCGTGTCACCACGCAGCATCCCCGGTTGCCCCGGTAACTGGTGCACGTCAGAGGGAGCAAGTGATGGAGAGGCTTAGGAGAAAGGACAACAAACAGAGCAGCACAGGCACCCGGGGTGTCAGCAGAGGGGTGGGGTGGGCTCAGTGCCCTGGGGGTGGGATTATTCATTAGGAGCTTTGCTTTAATGAGGGGCAGTGCAGGGACCCTGCCCAGGTACAGACCCAGTCCCAGGCCATGGACACCAGGAGCAGAGGCAGAGCCCAGCCCTGATGGGGCTGCGGTTCCTGACCATGGAGGGGGGGCTGTGGGCAGCCAAGGGGGGGCTGATGCTGGGGGGACAGGGACACCTCTGCTCCGGGGCGTGGATGGGGGGTGCTGGAGGACCCATCCCGGCAGCTCCTGGAGGAGGGAGGTGGGGACTGGGTTGGAGCAAGTCCAGAGGAGGCCATGGAGATGCTCAGGGGGCTGGAGCAGCTCTGCTCTGGGGACAGGCTGAGAGAGTTGGGGGTGTTCAGCCTGGAGAAGAGAAGGCACCGGGGAGACCTTGGAGCACCTTCCAGTGCCTGAAGGGGCTCCAGGAAAGCTGGAGAGGGACTGGTGCCAAGGGCAGGGAGTGATGGGACGAGGGGGAACGGGTTCCAAGTGCCAGAGGGGAGATGGAGATGGGATGGGAGGAGGGGATAGACGTGATGAGACCCTGGCAGAGGTTGCCCAGGGAAGTTGTGGGTGCTGGAGGTGTTGAAGGCCAGGTTGGATGGGGCTTGGAGCACCCTGGTGTGGTGGGAGGTGTCCCTGCCCATGGCAGGGGGGGGCACTGGATGAGCTTTGAGGTCCCTTCCAATCCAAACCAGGCTGGGATTTGATGGTTCTGCATAGGCAGTACCTGAAGGACCCTTGAGACCATCTCTTGCCATCCATGGAGAGCTGTCAGGGAGCTCCAGATGTTTGCTCTATCAAGGCACTGGTCCCCATGATGGAAAGCTGCTCGTGATGCTCGTGGAGCAGCAGAACAGCCACGGGGCAGGTTTGGCTGAAAGAAAATGTGAAACAGAAAAAATAAAACTTATCAAAAATCACTATTTTTTAATAAATAAATAAATAGAAAATATAACACAAATATAGGAAATATATAAAAGTAAACTAGAAAAGGGGCTGGACCTTCAGCAGAGCCTCAGTGGCCCCATGGGAGCTCTGGGGGTTCCCTGCAGCCTGTGGGAAGGATGAGGAGATGCCAAGTGGTTGATGGCTCCTTCTGGAGCACAGGGCTGGGAAAGTCACCCCGTCCCTTCCTGGGGTGTTCCCAGCTGGACATGGTGAGCTTGTGGTACGATCAGACCCTGCACTGGAGGCAGCATCACCATGAGCACCACGTGCAGCCACCACCACGGGGTCCTCCCACAGCATCTGCCCGCCATGCGTCACCTATTACTCAAACTGAGAGTGGTTTGGGGAAGGACCTTTCCTTCTGCGCTTGGTTTGCTTTTTCCAGGTTTATTTTGAGACGTTGACCCAAAAAAAGGAAAGGTTTGAAGTCTGGAAATGATGTCTGGTGTCTCCCGTGCAGGCACAAGCCGCGGGCTCGGCGCAGTCCTCGCCCACCCACGGAGGAGGTCGCCCCATGCCCATGCCCGTCAGATCCACCTCCGCCGGCTCCACACCCACACATGGCCCCCAGGACTCGCTCCCCACGCTCGGGGGGGATGTGCAGGAGGCTTTCACACAAGGTGAGTGTCACACGGGGCAGGACCACCCCTGGGGCTAATCCTGCCCGGGAAAGGGGACAGTCACAGGAGATCTGAGGAGGAACATGTTTATGACGCCAGTGGTGGCTTCATGGTGGGCTTGGCAGTGCTGGGGTAACGGTTGGACTTGGTGATCCTAAAGGTCATTGAATCATGGAATCCCGGGCTGGTTTGGGTGGGAAGGTACATCAAAGCTCACCCTGTGCCACCCCCTGCCATGGGCAGGGACACCTCCCACCACACCAGGCTGCTCCAAGCCCCATCCAACCTGGCCTTCAACACCTCCAGCACCCACAACTTCCCTGGACAACCTCTGCCAGGGTCTCACCACCTTCATCTCCTCCTCACATCCCATCTCCATCTCCCCTCTGGCAGTTGGAACCTGTTCCCCCTCGTCCCATCACTCCCTGCCCTTGGCACCAGTCCCTCTCCAGCTTTCCTGGAGTCCCTTCAGGCACTGGGCGGTCTTCTCCAACCCAAACAATTCTATGGTGAGACCCTGGCCCAAGGTGCCCAGAGAGGTGAGAGATGCCCCATCCCTGGGGACATCCCAGGCCAGGTTGGACGGGGCTCTGAGCAACCTGATGGAGTTGCAGATGTCCCTGCTTACTTCAGGGGGTGGCACTGGGTGGCCTTGAAGGTCCCTTCCCACCCAAACCATGCCCTGATCCAGTGGTTCTGTGCACAACACAAGCTTGGCTGCCCAATAGTGAGACAATCCTGAGGAACCCCTTTCCTGTGCTGCGGACTGCAGAGACTGGGGCCACATCTTTCATCTTCATAACTTAATGAAATCCTTTCCATGCTGCTGATCTTCCCTCTGGGGAAGGGGTCTCCCACCCCAGAACGTTCCACCCGCAGTAACGGACTGGTGGTAGGTACAGACCTGGCAGTGGAGCTGTGCAGGGGGAAGAACAGCAGTTGGGTGGCCAACAGCAAGAAATGAAGCAGCTGTCTTCTCCAGAGTGTTCAACCAACAGCTCCTCACCTCTCCACTGGTGACGAGTCAAAAAGGATGCAGAGACTTTGCAGTGCAGCTCCAGGCTGCTCCTCATGGGGCGGTTTGGTGAGCACATCTGTGCCATGGCTCGGTGGCCATGCTGGAGCCCAGGTGTGCAGGAACACTGTGGGGAGAGGGAAAATGTGCTAAACATGAGGGATGGA
>VZRW01001114.1:3653-16627 GCA_013398125.1 Aegotheles bennettii | reverse complement strand
AGCCGGCTTGTGTGGGGGGAGGTGTCCCTGCCCATGGCAGGGGGTGGCACTTGATGGGCTTTGAGGTCCCTTCCCACCCAAACCAGTCTGGGGTTCCATGAAAGTATCTGAAATAATTTCTTCTGGTGTAAAGTAGGAAAAGCATGAGTTATCCTCAGCTGATGGGAGCCAGTGGGACTGAACACATTGTCCCAGAGGTAAGGTGTGAGATAGACACCTCCTCCAGCCCGACAGAGCTGCAGGGTTCAGGGAGGCAGCACCCACAGCTCTGCTCACCTCACCATGCCCTCAGCCCACCTCGGGAAACAGATCCCCTGGGAGAGGAACCACTTGAGGGCTGGACTTGGTGACCTGGAAGGTCTTTTCCAACCAAAGCAGTTCTAGGAGGCAGGTTTGGGACCCGAAGTGGACGCTGAGCTCCAGGTCACCTCTCGTGTTATGAAGAGTGCATGAGGGTCTGTCAGTCACAGCATCATTGGTTGGGTTGGAAAAGCCCTTTAAGATCTTCAAGTCCAACCATTAACCCAGCACTGCCAAGGCCACCAGTGACCCATGGCCCTCAGTACCACATCTCCACGGCTTTGAGATCCCTCCAGGCCAGGCCCTGACAGCCCTTTGGGGCAGGAATTGCTCCTCACATCCAATCTAAATCTCTTCTGCCTTCACAGGAGGACTCCTCGGTAGCCGTTGCTGAGCAGGCAGAGGTTGTGTGAGTTCCACAGGACTCATGGGTCCTGCTGTCAGGGCAACAAAGAGAAACATTTCTAACACATCCCTTGGGATCACCGAGCTCCAGACTGGTTTGGGTGGGAAGGGACCTCAAAGCTCACCCAGTGCCATCCCCTGCCATGGGCAGGGACACCTCCCACCACACCAGGCTGCTCCAAGCCTCAGCCAACCTGGCCTTCAACACTGCCAGGGAGGGGCAGCCCCAGCTTCTCTGGGCACCCTGGGCCAGGCTCTCACCACCCTCCTGGTGAAGAACTTCTCCATGGTCTCCAACCTTTGCTCAGATCAATTCTGAATGCTTCACTTTTTCAACCCAAGCCCATTCCTGCAGGGTCTCCTCCCTTGCTGTGCCCTCAGCAGAGGTGGTGTCACTGCTCCAGTCACCATCACCTGTGTACACAGCTCTCACGGAGACGTTGTGCACCCACATAGGAGCCACCATCTGCAGAAGAATGTGACCTTCTGCTCCCACTCTCTGCTGCACAAACACCAGCCTGGCCGTAAATTCTCTCTAACCCAACCCAAGTTACACACGATGAGCCACCAGCTCCCCGAGGTGACACAAGCACTCTCACGGGGGGCACAGCCCCTCGCCAGCTCGGTGGCTTCACCCCAGTGTGGGCATCGGAGTCACCAAGCACCTTGCGTGGCCAAACTGGGCAGCACCGGGAGGACCCACCAAGGTTTTCACCATAAACCATTTTCATTTTTCTTCCTTGGCTTTGACCTCAGCCCCAAGGCCAGGAGCTCCTCCCCATGGTGCTCAGTGCACTGTTCTTTGTTTCAAAGGGACTTTGAGCCCAGTGCTCCCTGGGCCAGGCAGCAGCTCACCAGCAGAGCCATCGAATCACAGATTCCTGGGATTGTTTGCGTTGGAAAAGATCCTTAAGATCACCCAGTCCAAGCATTAACCCAGCACTGCCAAGGCCACCACTGCCCCATGGCCCTCAGCACCACATCTCCACGGCTTTGAGACCCCTCCAGGCATGGGGACTCCAGCCCTGCCCTGGGCAGCCTGGGCCAGGCCCTGACAGCCCTTTGGGGCAGGAATTGTTCCTCACATCCAACCTAAACCTCCCCTGGGCACCTTGAGGCCGTTCCCTCTTGGCCCATTGCTTGTTCCTTGGGAGCAGAGCCCGACCCCCCCTGGCTCCAACCTCCTCTCAGGGAGCTGCAGAGAGCACAAGGTCTCCCCTCAGCCTCCTTCTCTCCAGGCTGAAGAACCCCTCTCCTCTGGATGATGGTGACACTGCTTCCAGCCAGCACTCCACACCCCCTGGTCCCCCCATGGGGATGCAGTGGGGGGATGCTTTGCCACCAGCAGTGGACAGACACCGTGCCACCCAAAGGATGGTGATGCTCCATCCAGGTTCTCCTTGGCAGCCACAGCACTCATCCTCCTCCCCCTCCAGCGGTGACTCTGCCCCATAACCCAGCTCTTCCTTGCTGCAGAGAAGCTCCCCAGGTATCTGCTCTGTTTGTCTCACTTGGGCTTTTTTCCTTCTCTTTGTTTCTTTGAAGCAGAGGAAGAAGATGAAGAAGAAACAGAAGAAATGCAGAATGGGAAGGACCGAGGTAAGGGGGCAAACGGTGGTGTTCAAGCTGTGAAGCATTTGGTGGTTTGCTCCTCTGCAGGAGATCAGTGGAATCCTGGGATGGGGCTGTGGGTGCAGGTGGCTCCGGGTGGAAGCAGCCCCTGTCGCTGCTGTCCCACCACCAGCAGACACAGCACAGGTTTATCTGTCCTCTCCAGTCATCACCGTGCTGCCAGGTTGCTCTCTCCAACATCTGCCATGGCTTGAGATGGCATCACGGCCAGGGTTGCTCCAACATGTGTATTCAGCTTCCATGCCAGGGTTCCTCCAGTGTGTGTTCAGCTTCCAGGAATGTTTTTCTTTCGTCAAGGGTCATGCACAGACCTTTGGAACGTGTCAGAGAGGAGGAGGTGCTTCCAGATGAATATCTTAGAAAGGAAACCCAGGCGTGGGCTGGTTGCCAGTGAAGCTCCTGAGCAATGGGACTGTCATCTGCTGAACCACGGCCCCCTGTGACCTTGGCTGCACAATGCTCACAGCGACTCTGCTGGTGGTTATCCCATGTGCCATCAGCTGGAGGTGGTTCCACAGGAGGGCTCTTTCATCTCTGCTCGCCCTGGATTGGAGGTCTCTCCTGACCCTCCCCAGACTGCGTCTCCTTTGGTGCCGAGGAACCCATGACACGTGTGGTCAGAGCTATTCCTGGGGCTGGAGGTGATCACCACAGGGGTGGAGTGAAGCTCTGGGGCTTGCAAACCCCCGTGCAGTGCACGGCTGGGTTGGAGGGGGCTGTGGAGATGGGTTCCTCATGCCAGCAGAGAAAAAAACCCCTCCCTGCCCCTCCTCAGGGGGACCTGGCTCAGGGTCCCACGGCTGGTGCTGGCTACGCTTTAAACCAAAGAGGCAGCCTTGGATGGGTTTGATGGGACAAACCCACCAGCCCAGCCATTCCCATCTCACATGAGCCGAGCCCGGCAGCACCACCACCACCCTGTTTATCTTGGGTGTGCACAGATTCTCCTGCTGCCCAAGCTGTAGGAGCTTCTGCCCACCAAAAGAACTTGTTCTGCTGAGTTCTCCTGTCCAGCAAAGCACTGAGGTGTTTGGACATGCCCCGTGGTGGTTTGTCCATCAGGTTCCTATGGGGCATCACTCCCAGACGTTACAAGTTCACAGGGAGAGGTGCAGGAAGGGTGATTTTCCCTGAATCTGGAGTTCCCCGAGCAGAACCGCGCTGGCTCCAAGCCGCGGGGCTCTTTGCCCCTGACTGTTCCTCCTCGGTTCCATGGTTGTGATGCTCAGCAGATGAACCTTCTGCCTTTCCCCAAGTGTAGCATGGGATCTGGCGTGGGAAAGGGGGGGTTTGGAGCGTTGGAGTAGGATGTCTGGAGTTGTAGTGAGACAAATCCAGCTCAGTTACTCACTGGAGCTGGAGTTAGGACGTGTAACCAAAAGCAGAACTTGGCCCAAAAGCCTTTGCTTGGAATGTAAATATCACCTCTGCCAGGGAGTAAGTGATTCCTGAATGTCACCGTGCTCGTGAGGGATCTGGCAGGAGCACCATGGAGCGATGGATCCGTGCGCGGCCGTCCCGCGCATGCCAGCACCACGGCAGCTCCTCAGGCCACCGAGGCACACAGGGTGGTGGCATCAGGCTCTGGGCTTGGGCTGGGCTGCGTCCAGGAAGGGCATCATGGACACACTGGTTCTGTGCCCCGTGTGACCCACAGGGACCCATGGCCAGGGTGCTCCAGGCGCGGGGGCTCTGATGGACCCCGTGCCCACGTTGAGCTCTGCCTGCCCCAAGGTCCCCCTGTGTGCAGTGGCTGTGTGCACGTCCCCACCTCACAAAGCTCTTCTGCTGCCTCCCATCCTGCATGGACAAGGTGAAGAATCATTTGCAGCTCATGTATTCCCCAGCTTCTGCACCAGCATAGACACAGGAGATGCTGGACCTCATGGGGACCCTGCTGAGATGTCTCTCCTGGGGACAGCATCACCTTTCGGCTTATCATAGAATCATCACTTCCCAGCCTGGTTTGGGTGGGAAGGGACCTCAAAGCCCCTCCAGTGCCACCCCCTGCCATGGGCAGGGACACCTCCCACCACACCAGGGTGCTCCAAGCCCCAGCCAACCTGGCCTTCAACACTGCCAGGGAGGGGCAGCCACAGCTTCTCTGGGCACCCTGGGCTCTCACCACCCTCACACCAAACAATTTCTCCCTCCCATCCCATCTCCATCTCCCCTCTGGCAGTTGGAACCCGTTCCCCCTCGTCCCATCACTGCCTGCCCTTGGCACCAGTCCCTCTCCAGCTTTCCTGGAGCCCCTTCAGGCACTGGAAGGTGCTCCAAGGTCTCCCCGGTGCCTTCTCTTCTCCAGGCTGAACACCCCCAACTCTCTCAGCCTGTCCCCAGAGCAGAGCTGCTCCAGCCCCCTGAGCATCTCCATGGCCTCCTCTGGACTCTCTCCAACAGCTCCATGTGCTTCCTCACAATTTTTTTCAGTTATTTCATATTTCTCTGGGTCTCAACTCCCCAACCTCAGCACTTGTGTCCCCACGGCAGAGGCTCATGTTGGTCCCAGTGATCCCACAGCAGTGTGTGATGGCTTTAGTGGGATGACATCATCCCGGAACACTCCCAAGTTGGCTGTGTCTGTTGTGGTTTAGGATCACAAATTAGGCAGCAGAGAAGATGTCTACAAGGCTTCCAAGCACAGAAGAGCACAGTCGGAAGCTGGCAAAGCCGCGTCCATCCAGTTGTGTTGGACGTCACGGAGAGTCACAAAATCAGTTGGGTTGGAGAAGACCTTTAAGATCATCAGGTCCCACCATTAACCCAGCACTGCCAACCCTACCACTAACCCATGTCAACCCATGGTGGATCAGCCAGCCTTGGTGCTCTCTGTGGCACCTGGTGTGACCTGTCCATACATTGTGCATGTGCTGGCCATGATTCCAGGTCATTGGAATCCACAGTCGCTGTTTGCCATGGTCCTGCTGTCCATCTCCAATGCACCATGGTCCTGATGGGGACGGGGAGGGGAGTCTGTGACACTGTCACCTGTAATGAGACTCTCCATGAGCTGGTCCCTTCATGTATTGGCCACACAAGAAGGACACGGAGCTGTTGGAGAGAGTCCAGAGGAGGCCACGGAGATGCTCCAGGGGCTGGAGCAGCTCTGCTCTGGGGCCAGGCTGAGAGAGTTGGGGGTGTTCAGCCTGGAGAAGAGAAGGCACCGGGGAGACCTTGGAGCACCTTCCAGTGCCTGAAGGGGCTCCAGGAAAGCTGGAGGGGGACTGGTGCCAAGGGCAGGCAGTGATGGGACGAGGGGGAACGGGTTCCAAGTGCCAGAGGGGAGATGGAGATGGGATGGGAGGGAGAAATTGTTTGGTGTGAGGGTGGTGAGAGCCTGGCCCAGGGTGCCCAGAGAAGCTGTGGCTGCCCCTCCCTGGCAGTGTTGAAGGCCAGGTTGGCTGGAGCTTGGAGCACCCTGGGGTGGTGGGAGGTGTCCGTGCCCATGGCAGGGGGGGGCACGGGATTAGCTTTGAGGACCCTTCCAACCCAACCCAGGCTGGGATTCCATGATTCATCAGGGGTTTATCACCTCCAAACCACTGGAAAAGGGACTGGAGCTGGGATCTGCTCTGGTGGACTGCTGGAGGGAAGGACATGGTTTGCAGCCCCATGGAATTCGTTGGATCAAAATATCCAGTCTGAAATACACCTGCCCATACTGGTGGAAACTGGAGTCCATTCAGCCTTCTGTTCCTGGAGGACAGGAATGTGTCCATCCTCGGCAGGTTTGCGGATGACACCAAGCTGGAAGGAACAGCTGGACACCAGAGGGATGTGCTGCCATTCTGAGGGACCTCAACAGCCTGCAGAAACAGGCTGGCAAGAACCTCCTGCAGTTCAGCAAGGAGAAGTGCAAGGTCTTGGGACAACCCCAGCCACCAGAACAGGGTGGAGGCCACCAGCATGCAGGAAAGAACCTGGGGGTCCTGGTGGACCCCGAGTTGATCACCAGGCAATGATGTGCAGCTGAGGTGAATGTTTTCCCAGGCTGGCAGAGCATTGCCAGGGAACAGATGGAATCTTCTCCTCTCCTGAGACCTGGTGAGGCCACCCCTGGAGTGCTGGGTCCAGTGCTGGGCTCCTCAGTACAAGAGAGACATGAACAGGCTGGAGAGTCCAGGGAAGGACCATGTCAATGACCAAGGCATTGAAGCATCTGTCACAGCAGGAGAGGCTGAGAGAGTTGGGACCAAATCGATGTCTGGGATCTCTGATGGAAAAGACTAAGGGAAACTGAGTCAGAGCTTCTCAGCGGTGGCCAGTGAGAAGACAAGAGGCACCAGGCACACGTGGAGATACAGGAGATCCTGTTGGAACACCAAAACCACTTCTTTACCCCGCGAATGGTCAAACCCCAGCACAGGCTGCCCAGAGAGGTCGCAGGATCTCCAGCCTTGGAGGTACCCAACACCTGATGGGACAATGTCCTGGGTGGGACCCTGCTGTGAGGTGGAGGTGGACGGGGTGGTCCCCAGCCCTGCTGGGACTTCTGGGGTTTGGTGATATGAGGAGCACTTTGCTACCTGCCATGTATCCCCGAGGACTCAGCACTTGTCCCAACCACGGTCCAGCTGTTGGCAGCCTGAGGACTTCTCCACTGGACCACCAAGGGCTGGGGAGGGCAGAGTTTGCACTTTACAGGAGATGAAATTGCCTGTTCCTGAACGTGCTTCTCCCTGTCTTGCAGGTTAGAGATGGCCACGGGCTGGGCAGTTGTCCAGGTAAGGATGGACATCTTGGTTCTTCCCCTCTCCAGCAGCATCATTGCGATGCTCAGGACCAGGTCACAGGTCACCTCCTGCCCTGGTCCTTGATCTCCTGTTCATCCTCAAGGCGAGGAGGACATTGCCATTCCAGAGGGTGGCTTTAAACTGAAAGAGGGGAGATCCAGATTGGATGAGTGTGTGCCCCTCCCTGGCAGGGTTCAGGGCCACATTGGATGGGGCTTGGAGCAACCTGGGCTGGTGGGAGGTGTCCTCATGGCAGGAGGTGGGACTGGATCAGCTTTAAGGTCTCTTCCCACCCAAACCAGGCTGGGATTCCATGAGATAAGAAATTGTTTGGTGTGAGGGTGGTGAGAGCCTGGCCCAGGGTGCCCAGAGAGGTGGGAGATGCCCCAGCCCTGGGAACATCCCAGGTCAGGTTGGACGGGACTCTGAGCAACCTGATGGAGTTGCAGATGTCCCTGCTCGCTGCAGGGGGTGGGACTGGATGGGCTTGGAAGGTCCCTTCCCACCCAAACCAGGCTGTGGGTCTATGTTGAGTTTTTCTTGTTAAGAACCAGTTTTGCTCCTGGTGGGAAAACATCTTCAACCTCAGTGAGAACTATTCCATATCTTCATAGAGTCACAGCATGGGTTGGGTGAGAAGGGACCTTCCAAGCCCATCCAGTCCCACCCCCTGCAGCGAGCAGGGACATCTGCAACTCCATCAGGTTGCTCAGAGCCCTGTCCAACCTGGCCTGGGATGTTCCCAGGGATGGGGCATCTCCCACCTCTCTGGGCACCCTGGGCCAGGCTCTCACCACCCTCAGTGTGAACAATTTCTCCCTTCTGTCTGCTCTGACTCTGCCCTCTTGGAGTTTAAAACCATCACCCCTGGTCCTGTGGCTGCAGGCCCTGCTGGAAGCTCTGTCCCCACCTCCCCCAGAAGCCCCTTCAGGCACTGGCAGTATTTTTGAGTGTTGCTTCTACACAGAGTGGCCTCCGCCAGGAAACAGGACCCCATTGTGATGGACACTGTCCAGATGTCCTAAAAATACCATCTCTACCCTCAAAGAGCCTGCGCTTGGAGTTATAATAAGGCACAACAGATGGATGGAGAAACAGGTGTCTGGAGAGCAGGAGATAGTGGGCAGGGGAGCCCCATGGTGACAATGCCACACAGCCCCGTGGTGACAATGAGATCTGTATCAGCCTCGTAGGAGGGCAGCAGATCTGGTTTCCCCATTCCCCATGTCTGCTCCAGCACAATGCCCACCTTTCACCACCCCCGTGGGGAGGAGCAGGGTCCTCCCGGCAGAGACATCTCATGGACACGGGATCAGCCCCGCAGGGGTGGGGGCTGGCACAGGAGGTGACCTCGTCTCTAGGACCTTCCCCTTCCCCTGCAGGCTGGGCAGGTGTAGAAACCAGACAGGAGAAAGTCTTTTGTCTTCAACTTGCCAGCCCACCCACGGGGGGATCTGTAACACAACTTTGCATGACAAAGCCACCACCTTGTCCTCTGGAGGTGACCTGCAAAGGAGGAAAGAGGGGGGTTGACCCTTTGTGCCTCCTGCCGTTGGCTGGAGATAACCCCGGGGTGGCTGGAGACTTCCCCCATGGTTCCTACATTAGAAATTCAAGTCCTGCCTCATCTGGGGAACGATCTGGTAACTCAAGGAGGGGTGAGGAGGTGCCGTGCCGGGAGGCTGGAGATGGAGAGCACCTTGTGCTGCCTGTCTGCAGCCGCTCTGAACGTCCCCTCAGCTCTGATGGCTCTGGGGGAAAGGAGGGCTTTGGCCATGGTCACCCTGAGCTGCTGAGGTGGGCAGGGGAAGCTCCCTGTTGCCCCAGAAGCCCAGCAGTGCTCCACCACCACCGCGGGCTGGCGGTGATGGACACTGAGTGAGAGACAACTGAAAGTGTGAGAAACGGCTCCCAGGGGTCTTGGTCCTCCAGAAGGAACGAGATCAGACACATCAGGGGAAGGGAAACCCTGCAGCCTGTGGTGGTTCTTCTCCAGGTTCCTCACGTTCCCTTTTGTGCTGCTCGGACCTGGGATGGGGGCTCCTGAACCTTTGCTGGTGGCAGGAACGGGCCAAGCCGGAGCCGGGGCTCGGACCACCCTTGGGCTCTGGTTGTCCACCAGTGCTGGAGGGGCTGGGATGGGCAGCATCCTCAGGGGCTTTCTCTTACCAGATCTTGGCTGTTCTGGGGGGAAATGGCCAGCACCAACCTCACCTTGGCTTGCAAAGTCAAGTGTGGACCTCAGGACCTGCTGTGACACCATGCTCCTGGTGTCCTGGTGTCACTGCCTCAGGAGCTCAGGTTTCATCTGATTCCCGAGTTGTCTGAGGTCCAAGGTGAGGAGCTCTGGACTCAGCAAGATGCCCAATGGTCATAGGAGATGCTGGACATTTGGTCCACTCAGAGCTTGCCAAGGGATGCAAAGCCCCAAGCAGAAGGTTCAGGAAGTTCCAGAGCAGGAGCTTGGCAACTTTCAACCTTCCAGTGCCTGAAGGGACTCCAGGAGAGCTGGAGAGGGACTGGTGCCAAGGGCAGGGAGGGATGGGACGAGGGGGAACGGGTTCCAAGTGCCAGAGGGGAGATGGAGATGGGATGTGAGGAGGAGATGAAGGTGGTGAGACCCTGGCAGAAGTTGTCCAGGGAAGTTGTGGGTGCTGGAGGTGTTGAAGGCCAGGTTGGCTGGGGCTTGAAGCACCCTGGTGTGGTGGGAGGTGTCCCTGCCCATGGCAGGGGGTGGCATTGGGTGGGCTCTGAGGTCCCTTCCCACCCAACCCAGGCTGGGATTCGGTGATGTCCCAGCCAGTGCCGGGTTGGAGTGGGACCTCTGCTCTCGGCCAGCCTGGCCGTGCTGACAGCACATTGTGTCCCCGATGCTGCAGGCACAGAGGGTTCCAATGACGAGATGTCTCCCATCCTTTGGAAGAGCCACGTTCCAGCTGACATCCCCCATCGTGCAACTGTGGCCGATCTCCACCACCCACCGAGGGCAGCGGCTTCCTCCCAAGCACCGGGAGGGACATCCCGCGGGCACGCACCCCTTAGGTCATTGCATGCACGACCTTGTGTGTCCACTACCGAGACCAGACAGTGCCCATCAAACTCAGCAATTTATGGGAACAACCAAGCAGAAAGAAAGCCAATCCCCTGCTCCTGACACGTGTCCTCCTCTTTGGGTTCCCTCCCAGGTGGTGCCGGCATCGCGTCACGCGCCGTGATCTCCTCGGCCCCTCAGTGCGCGTGGACGAGGCGGTGTCCTGGCCAGTGTCCTCACATGGCACTCGAGATCCTGTCTCCACAAACCCACCTTGGCCAAGCCCCGTGTCTGTCCCTGTCCCATCAGCCTCATGGGTGTCCCCCCAGGGTGAAGGGCAGGGCATGTCCTGAACCCCCTGGGGCTGCTCAGCCTGGAGAGGAGAAGACTGAGAGGGGATCTCATCAACGCTCATCAATATCTACAGGGGGTGTCAGGAGGATGGGGTCAGACTCTTCCCAGTGGTGCCCAGTGACAGGACAAGGAGCAATGGGCACAAACTGGGACATGGGAAGTTCCCTCTGAACATGAGGAGAAACTTCTGCCCCTTGAGGGTGCCCGAGCCCTGGACAGGCTGCCCAGAGAGGTGTGGGGTCTCCTTTTCTGGGGACATTCCAAACCCACCTGGACACCACCCTGTGCCCCCTGCTCTGGGTGACCCTGCTTGGGCAGGGGGGTTGGACTGGGTGATCTCCAGAGGTCCCTTCCAACCCCACCATGCTGGGATTCTGTGTGGTTCCTGCCTCTGCTGCTCTTCAGACCATTGAACGTTTTCCCTTTGCAGGCTGTGGGGTGACCATGAGCTGAGCATCTCCACAGCCACAGTCAGGAGCAGAGTTCAGTTGGGCCTAAAATTTATAGAAATAACCCAGCTGTGTGGTGGGGCTGGAGCTCCTCATGCTCAGATCCTTGCTGGGCTTTGGCCCAGAGAAGCTGTGGCTGCCCCTCCCTGGCAGTGTTGAAGGCCAGGTTGGCTGGGGCTTGGAGCAGCCTGGTGTGGTGGGAGGTGTCCCTGCCCATGGCAGGGGGTGGCACTGGGTGAGCTTTGAGGTCCCTTCCCACCCAAACCACTCTGGGATTCGGTGTCCTGCCCCCAGTGGCCACCACCACTCCAGGAGATGTTGGGTGGCCTCTGAGCCTGTTGTTATATGTCACCCATGGGTGGCCATTCAGGAGCCCACCAGTGCTCCCCATCCCCCGGGGGCTTGTGGCACCTTCTCCTGGCCAGCAGCACCCATGGCCGGTGGAGAGGGCACCATGGGAGTCCCACCAAACCCAGGTTGCAATGAAACAATGGAAGTCCCACCAAACCCAGGTTGCAATGAAATGATGGAAGTCCCACCAAACCCGGGTTGAGATGAAACCATGGAAGTCCCACCAAACCCAGGTTGCAGTGAAACCATGGGAGTCCCACCAAACCCAGGTTGCAGTGAAACCCTACAACTGCCCTGGGGCCAAACCCAATGCCAAACACCACCGAAAACCGATTTCTCCATCCCCTGGATGGAGCCACCTCCCAGCGCCGGTGTCCCCGGTGGTGCTGGGGTTGGTGCTGGGACAGAGGAACCCCCGTTCTGGTGGGGTGGGGGAGAACATGGAACAAAGGGGTTTGATGGGAAGCGGGTGGTGGGAAGCAGCTGGTGCCGCAGGGCGGTGGAGCCGGGGATTACCCACATTGGTCATGGCCGCGGGTCCCCGGGCGCACACAGAGCCGCCTCTGTTCGGGGCCATGGGCACCCTGCCTGCCAGATGTTCCCCCCCCAGCACATCTGGCGGTGGCAGGAGATGGTGAGGAGGGCGGGATGCTCCTGGGTGGGACCAGCGGCACCGGAGCCACTGTGTGTGCCCTGGGGAAGGACAACGTGGAGCCAGGATGGTGATGGATGGAGGGTCTGGCCCTGGCTGCCCCACGGCATCAGGATGCCCCTCTCCCACCGGGATGCCCATCTCCACAGGGATTCCCCTATCCCCCCAGGATGCCCCTCTCCCCTCGGGATGGGGATGCTCCTCTCCCCCCAGAATGGGGATGCCCCTATCCCCTTGGGATGCCCCTCTCTCCCTGGGATGCGGTCGCCCCTCTCCCCCCAGGATCGGGACACCCCTCTCCCTCCAGGATGCCCATCTCGTCCCAGGATGCCCCTCTCCCCCCAGGATGGGGATGCCCCTCTCTCTCCCCGGATCCAGACCCCCTGCTCAGCCGCGGTGCCGGCGCTGGGCCCCGCTGTGTCCCGGCAGAGGAAACCTTAGCCCCAGGAATCCGCGGTGCAGATGGATCCCTCGGCCCCTCTTGGCACTGGTCCCTGCCCGGGGATTAGGGGAGTGCTGGGAAAGCCACGGACCCTTCCTGGAGCCGGGGGGGCTCCGCCTGCTGCCGGGCCTGGGGCAGCTCCACACAGCTCGGACCCAGCACGGGGCAGGAGCAGGAGTGAGAGACCCCAGAGAGCCCCTGGCCCTGGCCCTGTCACTGCCCCTCTCCCAGTCCCCATCCCCATCCTTGGCCCTGACCCTGACACTTTCCCTGTCCGTGTCCCTGTCCTTTTCCCTTTCCTTGTCTTTGTCCCTTTCCCTGTCCTCCTCCTCCTCCTCCTTCTCCTTCTCCTTCTCCTTCTCCTTCTCCTTCTCCTCCTCCTCCTCCCCCTCACTGGGAGTGATGGGGATAACACTGGGAGTAGTGGGGATGACACTGGGAGCGATGGGGATAACACTGGGAGCGATGGGCATGACACTGGGAGTAGTGGGGATTACAATGGGAGTGATGGGGATGACACTGGGAGCAGTGGACCCACCCCATACCCCTCACACCCCCGCATATGTACCCCATACCCAACCCATAGCCCCCATACTGCCCCCATACTTCCCATGCTCCCCAT
>VZRW01001110.1:42348-53297 GCA_013398125.1 Aegotheles bennettii | reverse complement strand
CCAGGCCCTGATCCTGATCCTGAGCCTGATCCTGACCCTGACCCAGGCCCAGGCCCTGATCCTGATCCTGACCCAGGCCCTGATCCTGATCCTGACCCCACCCCTGTTTCCAGCCGTGATCCCAGCCCTCAGCCAGCTCTGACCTCAGCCCTTCCCTTCACCCTGTCCCTCTCCATGTCCCTCCCCGTGTCCCTCACCCAGTACCCCCAGCACAACCCCACCTCTTGCCCCCGTGGGTGTTTCTCGGGGGGTTGAGTTTCTCTCCACCTGCCAGGGCGCTGCCTGTGGACCTGGTGAGGACGATGAGGACTGACCAGGCTGTCCCTGTGCCCCGGCGCAGTGGCAGGCACCCCCCGTGGTGCCACCCCTCCCGTGTCCTCCTGGTGAGACGCCCATCAAGAGTTAATCAGCAGCTGCCGTCACCGCTGCAGCACTGACAGTGCCCCAGTGTTCCAGGCTCTTTCATTTCCACAGATAAGCCAAGAATTCCAAACACCTGGCATCAAAAGAGGTTCTTTGTGTGAATATTTTTAGAGCAATCACAGCACTTCAAGGCGCTGGATGGCCCAGATGACTCATTCCTCTGGTCACAAAGCCCAGCTCCTGCCTGCGCAGCAGCTCCTGCTCGGAGCCTGTGTGTGAGGGGGGGTGGAGGGGGCAGAGATCTCCTGCAGCCATGCTGCCCGTGCTGCCCATGTCCCCACGCCATGGCCATCCTTGTGTATCTGCTGCAGCTCCCCAGTCCTAAATCTAAAAGAGTTCCCAAGGCTTGGGACAAACCAAAGGAAGGTCCTGCATGCCTTGATTACTCCGTGAAGTAGTTACTCCTGCCACTCTGACCTCCTCAGCTTGCTCGTATCCAACCCAGCTCAGAGTGGTGGAGGAAGACGGGACAGTCCATTGTGTCCTCCCTTTGTCTGTGCCGACCTCATCCCACCCTCAACCACTTCACTGTTGACCTGCCCTTGGCGCTGGTCTGTGCGCTGGTCCCCCAGCACAGTGGGAGCCTTTGCAGTGGGAGATGCTCTCCACAACATCAAACCTGGCTGACCAGGAGATGGTGGAGGAGGGTCTT
This sequence comes from Aegotheles bennettii, assembly GCA_013398125.1. Lineage (NCBI taxonomy): Eukaryota > Metazoa > Chordata > Aves > Caprimulgiformes > Aegothelidae > Aegotheles > Aegotheles bennettii. Next base: position 52,222 of record VZRW01001110.1, on the reverse strand, counting down.
TGGTGGTGTCACTGAATGACCTGGGTGTCTGCGTGGCTTTTGGTACTGTCCTCCTGCCCCAGTGCTGCCCTTGGCTGCCCTCAAAGGGTCCCAGTCTGTCCCTCCTGGCTGCAGGGACACTGCTCTTGCTCATCTGTGGCCAATCCTGTCACCATCTGTGTCCTCATGGTGGTCCTAAAGTGGGTGCAGCATCACTGGTAGGAGACAAATATGTCTCCCCTCATGTCCAAGGGAGTTTAACACCATCATCAGCCCCTTGGCTGCACCGTGGAGAGAGATCTGACCACTCAGACACCTGCAGGATGGGGCAGATGAGCTGTAGAGGTGGGGTCATCGCAACCTCTGAACCTCAAGGCACCAGCCTGTGGAGGAGAGAGGTCCTCGTGCTGCCTCGTGCCTGGCCTCTTGTGCCTTCCCACATGCTGAGCTGGTGGTGTCGCAGTGCCACTGAGCTGGGCTGTGTCACCAGTGAAAGGACAAGCCCAGCTCCACGCCAGCCTGCTCTCATGCATGGCCCTGGGTCATGGGTCCTTGGGTCACCACATCTGTGGTGGGGAATAAGCACTCTAGGGGAAAGGTGGGACAGTGTGGAGATGTGAAGCACCTCTGGCAGCAGCCCGTGCCTGGTGGGGATGGAGGACCTATAGCAATGAACGTAGAGACTGGGTGATTCCTCCTCGGGCACTTTCACGAGCAGCAGAGCAGGACCCCTGAGGTTGGTGTCCACCAAGGTCTTGATCCCAATGCTTGGCCTGGTGTGGTGCAGGGCTCACAGTTGTGTGGGCCAAGGAGGTGGGCAGGGAGGAGGCAGTGGGGCTCGTGCTTTGGATGCTTGGCAGACGTTTCTGGAAGGAGGAAGCCAGCAGAATAGCAATGATCTCAACTGCTGGAGCAGGCACGACCGAGATAAACTCTGCAGAGATAAGGAGGAGTTGGCCAAACATGGATGTGAGCAGGTGGGTGGTGAGTGGACATGGAGATAAGTGGCAGGGGCCTGGTGGATGCAGAAGAGGAGGTATGAAGCTGCCACCACCCATGGCTGGTGGTGGTGGCCCTGTCCCAGCAGTTTCCTACCCGTGGGCTGTCTTCCCCAACAGGATTTGGATACGATGGCTCCCGAGGAAATTGTGCCAGGTTGAGAGGGTCCCACCAGCTCTTTGCTGTATGGTTTTGTCCACAGGATGCTGCTGGTCTGGCCCAGGTGGTTTGGCCCTGCCAGGGCATGTCCATGCAGAGTGGAGGGTGAGGGATGAGCTTGTGAGGGCACTGGGGGCCTGTCTGCTGGATGACCTGACCCCCTTGGGCTCTGCTCAGCGCCTGGGCAGCACTGCTCCTCCAGGCAGGCACCTCTGCTCTTCCCACCCTTCTCTGTCTCTCAGGGGCTTTCTCCAAGCCCCCTGGTGCCCGTGGGTTGTGTTTGATGGGACATTGAAGGTGCCTGCAATGTCAAAACGCCGGTGCAGCCAGGCAGAGAGCGCTGCCGGGCCCAGGCGTCACCATGCTGTGGCACAACCATCAATCTTCCAGCTGGCACAGGGACAAGAGCAATCCATCACTGCGTGGCTGTCTCTGCTGCTTTGCCCCCCAAGCAGCCTCTCCTGCTGGTCCCTCACCACCTCCTCGTTCGGTCTCGGATCCCTAAAACAGCCCCAAGAGCAGCTGGTGTCTGATGGATGCCGTGAGCAGGCGCTCCGTGTTTTCCTGGTGATGGAAAAGCGTGTGCTGGTGCAGGCCAGCACCGTCATCTCCGGGTGTTCAGAGGCCATAAATCCAGCTTGCAATCTGCTCTGCTGCTGAAAGCCCACCTTCCTCCTGAGGAAATCAGAGCAGCTCCACTGAGTTACACCATACCCAGTATCCCACACTCCCATACCCACCAGCACTGTCAGGCCAGTGCAGGATGCTGGAGCAAGGGCCAACCAGGGAAAGGTCCTGGGGCTGGGGTGATTTGAGGGGTGAAGGTTTAGGTGGGACTTGGGGATGAAGGACACCACATCTGATCTGGGAAACAGTTGCAAGCAACCTGACACGGCTCTGTCCCCATCATCCACCTCCCCATCCTCTTCTGGCTCATGAGACGTGTGACAAGGCCTGAAGGAGAAGGACTCGAGCATTTCTTGACATGAATGTTCAGCTCTGGTGCTCTCGAGAGGCTTTATGAGCCCACAGCAGTGCATGAGGTTGCCCTGGTTCTTCGACGGATGCTTTCCAGTCTGCCAGGCAGCCAAACAAGCTACAACAGACTGATTATTTTTTCTTGGTTATGTTTTGGGATCCCCTTGCCTGGCTCCAGCGTTCAGAGCTCCAGGAAAACGGTTCCCCAAAGGTACGGAGCAGGGATCCAGCAAAGCTGTCCTGTCTGACCTCCAGGGAGCACAAAGCCTGGAGCAGCCTCTCAAGCCCTTTCCTTGTGGGTCCAGCGTCCAGCTGAAGCTGGGCTGTGACAAAAGCGTCCCAGGGGAGAGCCAGCCCCCCTGCAGCCCTGTGTGGATGCTGCCACGTGCTCTGTGTGCCCTGTCCCGCTCCAGCTGCCAGCCCCAGCTCTCACTCTGCCTTTGTCTGTGCCACGAGCGGGAACCTCCTCCTGCGGCAGGGATTTACAGCCCGCACACAGCCCCCTCCTCACCCCTTTGTGCTGCTGAGCGGGCAGAAAGCAGCCAGCCAGGCACTGCCAGGCGGCCTGCCCAGCCCTCACCTCCGTGTCCTGCAGTCCCCTCGGAATTCACCCATTTTCGGCCTCTCAGCACTTCTGGAGATGCTCATTCCCCCTGCGTGGCCCCTGTTTTGTCCACCATGCCCATCTTCCTGATGGCTGATGACAGCCCTGTCAGGAGGTACAAGGGGGGTGCCAGAGGTTGTTCGCACCCCCTAGGCAATGTGAAGCCAGTGAGAGTCTGTCTGGAGAAGGACTCAGCTGTGCGAGCATGGCCGCTGCAGCTGGATTAATCAAAGCCACCATTAAGGCTTTCCTGGGGCGCAGAGGTCCCCTGCCAGCCCCAGAGCAGAGGCCTCCAGTGGGCACGTCCCTCTGATTGAGCTGCAAATGCTCCAGCTCCTCAGCTTGCTCGGCCTCAGATCGATGAGAGCGGGCGGCTCCAATCAATTCCACTTTACCGCTTGCTATCGAGTTCAGATCCGTGTTCTCCCAGCTGGTCCCACTTCCTTTGTTATTCAGAGGAGGAATTCAGGCATCTTCTCCCACGTGGAAACCACTGTGCCCTTGCAGGGTCAAGCAGCAGGGGCAAATAATACCCCGTGGTTGCAGATGTTCCCCCTGCCCTCCCCAGCGGAGGACCAGCAGTGAAGGGATTGAACTTGTGCTACAGCTGGAGCCCTGAAAGCACCAGCCTGGCTGGGCAGAGCCTGGAAGTGGGTGGCTGGATGAGGCCAGGAGATTTCCATGATATAATATAGGTGTTGCCACCTGCCATGAGATGTCCCTGCCAGCGGCCTGGTTTGGCTGGGGAAATACCAAAGGAGCTCCCCTGTCCCCATGGGTACCGAGTGCAACTTCAGCTCTCCGGGGCTTGAGCCCACACAAAATGATACCATGGGATAAAAAACAACTCCAGAGGGTTTACATGGAAGCTGCTTGGAAATATCCCTCAAACCCATACCTGGCACTGTCAGTGAAGGAGGCTCCGTGTTTCTCACGCTCTGTGTCAGTCTCGGAGTCATTTTTCCCTCCTATCTGTCACCCAGCTCTCTCGCTGGCCCGTTTCCAGGGTGCTGCGCCTGGGTTTGTGGAAATGAAGTTCCCCACGGCTCTCCGCGCCTCGTCAATCGTTAATGAAATAACGGATCACACCAGAGAGCAGTTCTGACGCCCAGGTCTGCGGGGGTGCAGAGGGCTGTCAGTGCTGAGAGCAGAAAAGGGGCTCGGCACGGCGGAGGCGATGACCGATGTATCTGTCTCTGGGCTAGCAGATGTCTGTCAGCAAGCTGTCGTCTCTTCCTTTGGTCAATTAGTGTGGTTTCGATTATATTATCAACTGCATAATGATTTATTTTGACAGAAAGGTTGGGGAGCTGCGAAAAGTGTCTGCAAGAATTTGCTCCATCTGGTAAATGCACATGCTCTGGGCATATCCCATGTGTCTGGACAGACAGTGTCCAAGTGGTCCGAGCAAAGCCCGGGTCTGCATCACGTGTGTGAGTGTTGATGGAGAAATGTCCCAGTTTGTGACGCTCAGGAGGAGCAACATGTCACATCACACACGGGACTGAGTATGGGCCCATGTTCTCCACGTTCCTCTCTGCTTTCCCTCAACTCATCGCTGGCTTTGGCCCTTGCTACCCCTGTGCCACGCACTGGGAGGGGGCTGCAGAGCACCTTGTGCAGAGCATTCCCTCCGTGCCAGCCTGCTCCTGCCCTGGCAGCGGGCTTGGGCATGGCTGCTCCATGCTGGTTCCTTCCAGCCTGATGGGAGCTGGGATGTTGGGAAGGGTGGAACGAAGCTTGCAGTTTTCTAAGCGCTATGGTGGGAGATGTGCTTGGTGCGAGGATGAGGGGCTGATGGAAGAGGGACTCTTCCAGTCTGGGAATGACTTGCCAAATGATAGCCTGCTCCTTGCAGGATATATCAGGGAGCAGTGTCACAGCCGCTGGGGTAAGGGTGGCCCATGTCACCCACTGCCCAGTCCTTGATGGTCTCCTGGTGCAAATGCACAGCAGCATTCCCCCTGGACACAATCCCTGCCTCTCCACATTTGCAAAGCTCTTTGTATTTAGTGGTGCTTGATGGGTTTCTTTCTTTCTGGGGATTTGTCCGATCTTGTTCCTAAACCACGCAGCATCTGCAGCAGCCATGGCACAGAGGGCTGCTGTGTGCCGAGTCACCTCCTGGTCTTTATCCTTGATCACCGGTCTCTCCCCACCCTCCCCCATCACTCAGATCTCTGCCCTGTGACCCCAGTTGTCTCTTTGCCCTGACAGAGAGCTCTGCTCCATCACACACACCTTTGATCACCCCCTGCACATTTTCCAGCTCCACTGTATCCTTGGGATGGGGGGACCAGGACCCCACACAGGCCAGGACTGACCAGTGAATGGTGGCACCCCTGATGTTATCTCTACCTTTTCCTAACCTTTCCTATCAGTTTTTATGGAGAGGTTTTGCAGTGTTGACCTCTGTGGAGTCCTGAGGGGATGTTGTCCTGGACTGTCAGAGCTCCCGGTCTCAGAGCCCATCAATTCAGATGTGGGGCTGGGCTTGGTTTCCCCACGTGTCGCTTCCCTGACGCTGGCTTTTGTCTCCTTTTATTGCCAAGTTGCTCAGCCCGTGAAAGTCCTCCTGCAATTCTCAGCATTCATCCGCAGTATCCGGAATAATTCAATATTATTAGCAGATTTTGTCTCTTCTTTCCTGACCTCATCTCATTGAAGGACCTGCTTGTGGAAAGGCAGGTGACCTCTCTCAGCTGGAGCACCCTCAGGTGCCTGCAGGCTCTTGCCAAGAAAGCCACTCGCTTTGGAAAAGAGAAATTCACTTTAAGAGAGCTGTGTCAACTCTTTCCCAGCATGTCATATTTATCCATCTGTCCCCCAGCGATGCCAGCTTCCTAATCCTTCTGCCAGCTTTTGTTCATTTGCAGAGAACAGATGTGTTATTTGTCAGTCTGTGGCTCTCTGGCCACCTCCCAGGGAAGCATTTTTGCTGACACCGTTGCCACCTTCCAGTCCTCAGGGGAGGTTGGGGTGTCACCCCGCAGACATGGCACCCTCCCAGTCCCTGCTGTGCCGTGCAGCAGAGCTTGTGTAAGGGTGTTCCTGAGAAGGGAAGGGGCTGGAGTCACCACTCTTCCTGAGAAGGGAAGGGGCTGGAGTCACCACAGACATTTTGAAGCTCCTAGGGATGGAAGAATCACCTGGAGATTCAGGGGGAGCCAGGGGAGATGCCGGCATCAGGGGTAGCGGCCGACCCGGCGCCTGACTCGAGTGACACGTTGGCAAATGTCAAATGCTAAATTCAGCCCCCACATCACCTGTGGATGAATCATCTTCCAGCACCTCCTCAAGAGCATGCAGGAGCAGAGATCTCCTCTGAGTCACCAAGAGCTGCCTGAGGGACGCTGAGCTGTATCCACACCACCCAGGGTTAAACTGGAGGGGAAGGTTTACCAGGACAATGTGGCCTGAGCCCTCCTGGACCCAGGGAAGGTCCCGTGTCCTGTTCTTGGCCAAACGGGACTCCTGTCCCCAGCTGTGGGTGAGCACAAGGAGTGCTCCGGGCAGCTGGAGCAGCTCCTGAGGCCCAGGAGAACGTGTGGGGGCTGAGGACACACAGAGCTCTCTGCAGGGCTGGCAGGAGCCTGGAAGACTTTGCCTGGCTTTTTTCTTCCTGGAGCGTGCTCCGACCTGCCTGGGAAGTGTTTACCCAGGTGAGCAGCCACTGCTGCCTTCGGTGAGAGGACGGGCCCTGCTGTGACTTCCAGCCCAGAGATGACAGAGAAATGCTCCTGGACCCTCCAGTGGTGAATGAGAGTGTGAAAGCAGAACTCACAATGCAGAGGTCCTGCCCCAGGTCCTTGCAGGCTGCTGCAGAAGACCTCCAAGAGGAAATGGCTTTAAATTGCAGCAGGGGAGATTCAGGTTGGACATCAGGGAAAATTCCTTCCCTGTGAGGGTGATTGGGTGTGGGAATGGGTTGCTCAGGGTGGTGGTGGAGTCACCGTTCCTGGAGGTGTTCAAGAGGCATCTGAATGTGGTGCTGGGTGATGTGGGTGAGTGGGGATGGAGGTAGGGGTTGGACTGAATGAGCTTGAAGGTCTCTTCCAACCTCGATGATTCCGTGATTCTATGATTCCTATTCCCACAGCCTGCAAGAGTGAGCCAAAAATCACCTCTGCGCCGCCATGGGTTGTCCTCCTCCCGACCAAAGGACTCCACCATCGTCCTTCCCTCCTTCCCAGGGCTCTGGGCAGTGGGAGCAGCAGGCAGCACCCGGGGCTGCGCGTCCCACCGGGGGCTGCCCACGGCGGCTGCGCGAGAGAGCAGCCGAAATGTGGAGTCTGGCAGGCGAGTGGCGCAGTGTGATCCTCGCCCGCCTGCCAGTCCCCACAGGAGCGGTGCTGCGTGACAGCCATCTGTCACCGCGCTCCGCCGGGCCGCGCGGGCTCACGGGTGCAGTGACACCACGGCCACGGTTGGGGCGTCAGGGCCAGGCTCCACGGTGCAGGCATCGAGCCCGAGCCCTGGCGTGCGTCAGGGAGGAGGGGTGTAAACAGTTGGGGACTGGAGCCACACCAGCTGCAGCGTGAGACGCAGATGGAGCTCGGCTTTGGCGGCGCGAATGCAGAAATCTGTCGCTGCTCCTCCAAACCTGGAAGGCACCGCTGCGAGCGGAGCGGTGTCGCTACCATCTCCTCACCACTGCAGAAGAACTGTGAGCAGCCCGAGCCTGTGCTGAGCTGTGCGGGGTGTAAGGAGTTCACTTACTCCCCTTCCAAACTCCCCAAGCACAAAGAAGTGTCCCGAGGGGAGCTCCCACCCAGCTATGTACTCCTCACCCTGCTGGCTCCTGTTGCTGTCTGGGTGGTTTGGTCCAGGGGAAGCCAATGTCCAGGAGAATCATAGAATCATAGAATCATTATGGTTGGAAGGGACCTCCAGGGTCATCAAGTCCAACCTTTTATCCCATCATATTCCTAACCATCAGACCATCAGACCATGGCCTCAAGTGCCTCATCAACCCGTTTTTTGAACACCCCCAGGGACGGTGACTCCACCACCTCCCTGGGCAGCCCATTCCAGTGCCCAACCACCCTCCCAGTAAAGAACTTCTTCCTAATCTCCAACCTAAACTTCCCCTGAAGGAACTTGAGGCCATTTCCTCTCGTCCTGTCATCAGCAATTGGGGAGAAGAGACCAACACCAGCCTCACTACAACCTCCCTTTAGGTAGCTGTAGAGGGCAATGAGGTCTCCTCTCAGTCTCCTCTTCTCCAGGCTCAATAACCCCAGTTCCCTCAGCCGGGCTCCATAAGGCTTGTTTTCCAGACCGCTCAAATCTGAGGGCTTAGGTGAGTCCAGGAGTGACCTTGATGCCCCTCCAGGCTCTGTTGAAGCCTCAGGTGAGAAGGGGGTGCCCCACGGGGCACAGATAAGAGAATGGGGCTCTGTAGGGCCAGGTCCCCACTTGCCAAATGGCCACAGAGGGATCTGGAAGAGAAAAAGGCCCAGCAAATGGTGAGAAAGTGCTGGGGTCCTGGGTGGGCTGAGAGCACAGATCCCCAGTACGGCCCCGGTGCGGCCGCCTCTTCGTGGAGGGGGTGATGGGAGGGATGTGACAGGGTGGGGTAGGAAGGAAGAGCCTCTGCAATTCCTCTGGTATGGTAATATTTAAAAAAAACCACCACCACACGCTCGATCCCTGCTCGGTCACCTCTCGGGGAGATGCTGAGTGAGTGCTTTCCAGGCCTGAGGATTGAACAAGAGCCATCTCCAGCAGATGTTGCTGCACATCCCCCTCGGTTCCTGACAGAGGGTGCAAGCTCTCTCAATCTCGTGTGCCGTCAGCCCTGCACCCCACTCCCTCCGAGTGCCGGACTGACAGATTTATTGAGAACTTCTGTCTTTTCTGAATTTTAATAAGAATCTCATCATCCCCATCTGCTGGGACTGAGGGCTGCTGCTAAACCTCACACACTGCCTTCTATTCACTCTATTCCTGGCACACACGTTTCCTCCTCCTGATGCCTTTTGTGTCTTGCATTCCCTGCGCTCTGAGGTTGGTTCCTGGGTGCCATGGCTGTCTTCTCCCTAGGGAGGAAGCTCCCTTGTTGTTGGACCTGAGGGATCTGGCTGGGTTTCTTGGGCAGGAGCTCGCCGTGTGCGTGTACTCAATAGATGAGCAGATCTGGGACTTGGTGGGCTCACAGATCACAGGTTTGGCACGTGCCATGCCACACTGGCACAGGAGATTCAGCTCCTCAGCAGCCCCATCCCAACTCTGCTCTTGTGCAGGGGCTGGAAGGAAGGAAGGTCACCACAAGAAGCTTGTCCCTCCAGGCACCCTCTCCTCCCTGCAGCACGCACACCCCCACACCAGTTCCCATAGTGGGGCAGGAGCCCAGCTGGAGGACAGGCAGGGCCACCGTGTGGCATCTCTGCCCCTCTGTGGTGGTCACACTTTCGGAGCACACTGCCTCTGCCCCCTTCCCTTCCCTTCCCGGCACAGCTGACCATGGCCCTTGGGGGACCCAGCCTGAGGGCAGGGCCAGGAGTGGGTTCGGGTGAAGGGTTTGGGCTTGGGGAGGGGTATGAAGGACTCGGGGTGGAGGTCTGGAGACACACACGGCTGTGCAGGGTGGCTGCTGGGGGTCAGGGGAGCATGGTCAGGTGGGTGAGCAGGGGTGGGTGGTGAGCGATTGGGTGGGTGTGCAGGGGGAACACCAGGACACGTGTGAGATGTTTGCATCGCCTCTGCTGTCACACTCCATGCTGCCACCCTGCCTTGCCTGCTGTCCCCTGGGTGGCTCCAGCCGTGCCTGGCCTGCACCCCGCGGGGTGTCCCCAGGAGTCCCGGGGCTCACCCGGTGTCCCTGCACACCCAGCCCCGGCTCAACCTCCCTCCCCCTGGCCTGGCCCTGCTCGCCCGGTCCCGGCTGTTCCCGTGGGTGCCCCCGGTGCCCCCCGGACCGATGTGCTCGGGGCTGGGCTCCATGAGCGCCTCCCGGGGGTGGCCGTGCCACGGCCAGGTCCTTCGCTGCTCCCGTCCCGCTGCAGCTTCCCGGGGCCGGTTCTGCGGGTACGGACACCGCTGCGCGGCTCCCGGGGCCGGGCGGTGCTGGGGGGGTTCGGGCGGTGCTGGGGGGGGTTCGGGCGGCCGGGCCAGGCCAGGCCCCGCAGCAGGAGGGACGGGGCGGAGGCGCTC
>VZRW01001110.1:24733-41168 GCA_013398125.1 Aegotheles bennettii | reverse complement strand
TCGGGCTGTGCGGGGGTCGGGCTGTGCGGGGAGGGCTGTGCGGGGGTCGGGCTGTGCGGGGGTCGGGCTGTGCGGGGAGGGCTGTGCGGGGATGATTGTGCGGGTCGGGCTGTGCGGGACTGCGCCAGCAGAGGCAGGAGCGGTAATTGGTGCCCGCCAGCGCCGAGCCTGCAAGCCGGGGCCTGCCGAGCAGCCTGGCCGGGGCTGTGGATCCGGCTGGCGAGGGCACGCTGGGTGCAGCCATCCCGGCGTGGCCCTGGCAGCGAATCCCGCCGGGAGCGCTCGGAGCGGAGGGGAAAACTTGGATGGTGGGAAGTTGCTCGTGCTGAGCAGCTGCTCCCAGGAGGGCTCCGGAGGCACCCAGCAGAGCCCCCCCTTCCTCGGCTGGGGTCCCAGGACGGGCAGCGGAGGAGGAGGAGGAGGAGGGTGCTGGCGGTGGGCACCGGCGGTGCCGTGGCGTGGTGCGGTGTGACCGGGCGGGCTGGGCCGTCAGCGGGGCCAGGGGCAGGTGGTGGTCGCAGGGAGGACTCGGGCTGTGATGTGCAATGGGCTGAGGAGGACCCAGGGGACTGCTGGCAGGTCCAGCCAGGGCTGTGTGGGCATCCAGAGGAGCCTGGAAGTGCAGAGAGGAGCCAAAAGCTGGGGGATGTTCGGGGAAACCCTGCTAACATCACGAGGCCAAAGACCCTTCATCTGATCCAGGATAGCCAGCGATCAGATTATCTCCTGATCATCTGAGTGCTTCTGCTTCTTGAGGGCTCTGGTACATGAAGGACAGAGGCAGAGCTCCTGGTGAAGCCAGAGATAAGGTGGGAATATTTGACAGTGCATGCTACTGTCAATTAAAACACTTTCCCTGGAGGAGCTGGGGATGTCTGTCACATGGAGCGTCTCTGTTGGGTTTGGGCACCCTTTGCAGGTCCCATCTGCTGGCCTTGGTGTTGGACTGGGCGGTGGGAGGGTTCCCTGGCCGCTGCGAGGTTGTGGTGGTCCTTTCTGGAGGTGTTCCAGGAGAATGGAGGTGCTTGCTGGGAGATTGCTGGTGCTGGTCACGACATCAAGGTGTCCCGGTGATGCTGAAAATGAGAGGAGAAGTACAGCTCTAGTTATGAGCAGAGAGGGTTTTTGCTAATGATTGACCGTGAAAAACACTCTAATAGAAGATGCAGCCCTCCTGAGCGGGGGGACAAGGATGGACAGATGTGGAAGGAGCAGCCACCAGTTCCTGGTTGCGTGATTTGGCCAAAGCCATGTGGTTTGCGGTACAGGCTGCGCTGAGGCTGGGGACCGGCCGTGTTCCCCGAGAGCCCCGTGCCCGCTGTAGCTGTCCTGCCCATTCTGGAGAACTGAAGACAGGGCAGGAACATCTTGGCAAGGGGATCCTTCCTGCCTGAGCCACGCGATGCTTTGCTGTCATAGCATGAGTTGTCACATCTTTCTGCCTTGAGTGGGATCTGCAGTATCTCGTTGAGGACATGCTTGGAGTGAGCTCTGCAGTGGCTCCTGCTGCATTACAAACGCTTGCTGGACGTGGTGGCAACCAGCACAGGTCCTTCTCCATCTGCTTGGTCTGGGTAGTGCTTTCCCTGCAGCAGTGGACAACGGGCTGGCCGTGTACAGCTCACCTGAGCGAGGTGGATCCCTGGAGGTGTCTTCTCTGCCACGTTTGGATTAGGCGTGAGGAGCAAGGGCTGCAGCGGGGGGAGATGTGGTGAGGGCCCTCCCCACACAGGGACGCCTCGGTGCTTGGGGACAGGGTTGGGGATCTGCCTGGGGAGGACCTCGTCGCTTGCCCGCCGGGACCGGTTGCTGGTGCTTCTGCTGGGAGCGTGGGGTCAGCGCCGCGGGGTGTGGGAACGGCCGGCCAGGAAGCTCCTGGGCGTGTGTCTTTCCTGCCAGAGCCTCCCTGAACTGAGTCATCCCGCGATGCCGCGCTGCACGCCCCACGCTCCACGCTCCCTCCTTCTGTGCCACGGGTGCAGCCCTGGGCTCCCCTCCTGGCCCTGCCATCCCCCTTGGGCAGGGGACCGGGCTCCGCAGGATGGGAAGGACATTGAGGTGCTGAAGCGAGTCCAGAGAAGGGCGACGAGGCTGGTGAGAGGTCTGACAAACAAACCTTATGGAGACCAGCTGAGGGAACTGGGGTTATTGAGCCTGGAGGAGACTGAGAGGAGACCTCATTGCCCTCTACAGCTACCTAAAAGGAGGTTGTAGTGAGGCTCGTGTTGGTCTCTTCTCCCAAATTGCTGATGACAGGACAAGAGGAAATGGCCTCAAGTTCTGTCAGGGGAAGTTTAGGTTGGAGATTAGGAAGAAGTTCTTTCCTGAGAGGGTGGTTGGGCACTGGAATGGGCTGCCCAGGGAGGTGGTGGAGTCACCGTCCCTGGGGGTGTTCAACAAACGGGTTGATGAGGCACTTGAGGCCATGGTCTGATGGTCTAATGGTTAGGAATATGATGGGATAAAGGTTGGACTTGATGACCCTGGAGGTCCCTTCCAACCAGAATGATTCTATTCTATTCTATTCTATTCTATTCTATTCTATTCTATTCTATTCTATTCTATGCTGTGCTGTGCTGTGCTGTGCTGTGCTGTGCTATTCTGTTCTATTCTATTCTATTCTATTCTTGGAAGGCGAGCACTCGCTTTGCTTTTGGGTCTGGCTTTGGTGTCTGCCAAGAGCCCGGCTGCAGGTTGGGAGACACTGGGGAAGTTTTGCACCCAACGGAGAGGACACACTGACCTGGTTGTAACTCAGAGTGGCTCCAGCGTGAAAAACACAGCAGCTTCCTGGGGGGACCCCAAACTTGCTGTATCTCCAGGGTGAGAAATTGTTCACAGAGTGAAGGATTTCCCCAGGTGTCCTCTGGGGACCTCTCTGTCGAGCACAGCATCCTGTTGTGGTGAGTGGTGGTGGCAGGTGGGACGTTTGTAGGCAAGATGAGGCACTTGAGGCCATGGTCTAATGGTCCAGTGGTTAGGAATATGATGGGATAAAGGCTGGACTTGATGACCCTGGAGGTCCCTTCCAACCATAATGATTCTATGATTCTAAGATGAGGTGAAGAGGCCCAGCTCTGCGCTGGGATCTCTCTCTGAGCTGGGAACTCTCCTGGAGAGCTGCTGTTGGTCGCCTTCCCTGCTGGGCAGCATAAAAAGTGTTTTACTGCAAGAAGCCAGTGATGATCTGGCCTTTCACCTTGATTTTCTTTGGTTTTCTTATTTTCTTGCAGTTGGCATAAATAATAGAGCACGACTGGCCGCGGCACTGCAGCGGGGTGCTAGGTGGGCATTGTCGTGGCAGATAAAGGTGTGCAAGACATGGGCACAGAGGGGACGTGTGTCCAAGCCCCATTAGGGCTCTCTGAAGGGCTGCTCTGCACCAAGAACTGTCCCGTGTCAGTGGCTTGGCATGTCCAGTACGTGCTTTGCACCTGAATTATCTCCGATCTGGTGAAGTTTGTGCTGTGCAGGAGCCCACGGTGCCCAGGCACCCGAGCGGCGCAGGGGTCAGCCGGGCACAAGCAGCTCCCTCCATGGCACGGGAGGTGAGCGGGGCATGGAGATGCCCGGACCTCAACCAACCCTGGAGTCCTGGGGCACCCCTGGGGGCCGCCCTGCCCGCGCTGAGCCCCCCCCTACCCCGGGGGAGCGGCTCCGTGCGCCACAGCTGGTGAAGTCCAGTGCTCAGATTGGGAAATGTCAGAGATGCAGTTTCCCGGGCAACCTTAATTCAGCCCCGTGAGTGAGGGCATTGGGATGCAGCTGGTAATTGTGTGATCCCTGCCATTCGCCCTCGGAGAGCCCTGCCCTGTTCCCAGCACTGCCTGGAGCCCCCAGCCCCCCCTCGGGGCTCGGGGTACCATCCTGGCTTGGCTGTGCATCCCAAGGTTGCAGGTGCTCCCGAGGACAGGAGTTGCCTTCCCAGCTTCTCCGTGGCTCCTCTCTTTGCAGTGATATCTGACCATTTGAAAAATGAATGGGTTTGTGTTCTCAGCACCCTATGGCGGGGAGAGGCGCAGCTCCTACGAGGGGCAACCTTGGGATGGTGGAGGTGTGGCAAAACCCCACCAAAGCTCAGGGACTCAAGCCCCCAAGCTGAGCCATTCACTCTGGGTCTGAGCTAAGCCTGGCAAGCCACATCCTGCCTGCAGAGCCCATCTGATTGCTGCTGCCTCTGCACCCTCCTGCAAGCAAAATACCCAGGTTTAGGGGCTTTGGTGGGGACATGTTGGGGTTCTCCGCCATCTTCTGCTTTCTAGACCTGGAGGCACCTGAGTGGGGGCCACTCCGTGAGCTGGCTGGGGCTCGTGTGGCCCTTCCTGGGAAGCCAGACCCAGGGAAACATGGAGGGGGCTTTCTCCATGACCACGGCGTATGGAGGAGCCTCTTGGCTGCCGAGCTGCTGTGCTGGTGCCCGGTCTTGTCTGAAGCTGCTGTGCGTTCATGGGGTGGGAGAGGGAGGTGCCAGCAGCAAACTGGGGCTGGGAAATGAGGTTCGGGGCAGGTTTGGATGCAGGCAGGGCTCGGGTCAGGAGGAACAAGCAGGCAACCCCTTCCTTAGCCCAGGAGGGTCAGCAAGCTGGGTTTCACCGCCCTGCAGCACACGTGGAGCTGTGCGAAGGGGTCACGGTGCTGTGCTGCCCGGCGAGCCTGCGCGTTGGAGCGTGCCGGGACGCCTGCCTGCCCACCCCTGCCTCCCTTGGCACCAGTGCCCGTGCCAGGGAGCTGTTGCCAGATGTTGTCGTGGTGGAGCAGAAGCCTCTTTGCAGCTTCCCAAGGCGTGGGTGCAGCACGCGGGACCTCCTGGTGCTTCAGGGTCTCGCAGGCACCGCCTGCCACAGGCTGTGCCCCTCCTTGCCTTGGCGAGTGAATTGGCAGCCGCTCACCCCCTGGCCCTGCAGGTCAGGTCCCAACGACCCAGCAAAAGTCACCTGGATGTCCCGGGAGGGTTTCACCCCTGTGGTGACCAACCAAGGGCTGCAGCCCCTGGGCTCAGCGTTGCCCCTGGGTGTCCCGGTGCCCCGTGGGCACTGAGCGGTGCTGCATCTCCCGTGGATGATGGATGTGAGAGCCCATTCAAGCCTCCTGCTGCAGAGCCAGGGGCTGGCTGTTCCTGCAGCCCCGTCTCGGCTTGCTGGCTCCGGGCCCTGCGGGAGGCTTTGCTCTTTCCCTCTCGTCTGCTGGAGGCCGGTACTGGAGCAGCAGCCTCTCCTCCTGCTGCCGTGCTGAGGGACATGGGTGTCTGCCTGCTCCCACATCTGCACCCTGGTGTGGAGGGGCCGGGCTCAACGAGCTGCCCCGGTCCCCACGGCATTGGACCCTCACACATGCGTCCCTCCCGCAGCTCTGAGGGATGAAAAAGAACTCCGAGGGGTGATAAAGAACTTCTTAGGAAGAAGTTCTTTCCTGAGAGGGTGGTTGGGCACTGGAATGGGCTGCCCAGGGAGGTGGTGGAGTCCCCGTCCCTGGGGGTGTTCAAAAAATGGGTTGATGAGGCACTTGAGGCCATGGTCTGATGGTCTGATGGTCAGGAATATGATGGGATAAAGGTTGGACTTGATGACCCTGGAGGTCCCTTCCAACCATAATGATTCTATGATTCTATGTGAAGGCTCTGGGCGCACAGAGGTGTTTACAGCTCCAGTTCCTGTTCCCTTTTCCTGCTGGGCTTTGCTGCTCAGGGCTATTGTCGGGTGTTTTGCACAGGAAGGGGGAAGAAGTGTTTTGTTTTAAGCCGATCATGGGAGCCGGACAGGAATGGGAGAGTGGCCCTGAGGTCCCAGGCCGGCTGCCGAGGTGCCGGAGCGGGCGTGTGGCTCCAGCGCCAGAGAGGATCAAGCTCTGGGAGATGCCCTGTGTCCTGCTGCAGGGTCATCTCCTTTTCAGTGGCAAGGGCAAACCCTGGGGTTTTGTGCTGTCCCTGTGACACAGCACTTGAGAGGCTCCTGGTCCTGCTCCACAGTGACTTCCATCACATGGAGGAGCCCTGTCTTGTGTTACTGGGGATGTGGTGGGGCCCTGGGAGGAGCAGAGAGGAGCCGTGGGCTGTTCTTAGCCCTTTTGTTAGGAAGCGTCATCCAACCAACCTGTGGGAGCCCTGGAAATAACCAGTGAGTTCCCAGTCATGCCAGCAGCAGCTGACAACCCTGTCCTGGGATCTGTGCCCATTCCCTGCCTCTGGCGAGGAGACGTGGCCAGGGAGGGCATCGGTGTGCCGGGGCGGCTGCGCTGGTGCTGGCAGCGCCGAGCCCATGGTAAGGGAGGAGGCTGGGCCACCTTCTGCTTCACTTGGCTCCATCCCAGCTTTTGGGACAAAGGCTGGAGCGTTTCCACGGCTGAGTGCTGGTGCCTGGAAAGCCGCTGGCTGCCAGCAGCTGCTCAGGGGCTGCTGTGGTGTGGGCTCGGGGTCCTGGCTGCCACTCCGGCTGCTGCCAGCAGAGCTCATGGGGAGATTTCAAGGGGCTTCAGCTGGTCCCTGAGACCCCCAGAAGGGCAGGGAGTTCCCTAACCCTTCTCCTACCCATCCCCTCTTCCAGCTGGCTGTCCTGGAGGACTACGCGGATCCCTTCGATGCGGCGCAGGTGGCTGGTGGCCAGGCAGGGCTGGAGAAGGTGACGGAGAACGATGGGTACATGGAGCCATATGAAGCCCAGAAGATGATGGCTGGTAAGGTGGAAGTCTCTGTGCAAAGGCCACTGGTCCCTGCTGTGTGACTTTGGTGGCCACTGTACTCTTGCTTGCAGCCCGAGGCAGCGCCTGGTCCCCCAGGCAAGGCAGACCCAAGCAGTGGTTTTTTTGGAGGAGGCTGTTGCATTTCTTGGCGAAACGGACAAGCAGCGAAGAGGCTGCTTTGTGTCTGGGGGAGAGGTTTTTGTTTTGCTTGAGGAAAGGGCATTTCATTAAACCAGCCATGCTGGGTGTCCGGGGAAGAAACCTGGCCTGGCTGCTCACAGGGGATCAGGCTCTGGGGTGCTCTGTCCCCGTGGACCCCGCAGAGGGAGGGTGTTGTGCCATGGGGACAGGAAGCATCTTGGTGCTGTGGGCTGCTCAGGACCCGGCTGCCCCACCTCCAGCAGGTGCTTGCTGGAGTCTTGGGGGTCTTCTTCATTGCTGATGCTCCCTGCCCCATGTTGCCCTTGGGTGAAATGGAGCCCTTCCATCAAGCAGGGCTCTGGGGACCATGGCTGGGCTGTGCTGGGCAAAAGGCTCATGGTCTTTCCCCTCTTCCCTGGCTAGAGATCCGCCAGAAGGGCTTACGGGAGGCTCCCACCCGGCCGCTGCACCTCTACGACACCCCCTACGAGCCCGTGCTGGGGGGGCTGGATGTGGACGGGGAGCGCCCGGCTTGCCCCCGGCCCAGGGAGTCCCGGCTGCCCGAGGATGACGAGCGGCCGCCGGAGGAGTACGACCAGCCCTGGGAGTGGAAGAAGGAGCGGATCTCCAAGGCCTTTGCAGGTGAGTGATGGGAGCAGCCATGAGGTGGCCGATGTCGGTGGGGGGAGGCTGGTTCCATGGGCTTCCTTCGCCTTTGGAGGGTCGGTGGTGTTGGCCTCTGCATTTCCGTGTCCGCGGGAGCGCCCATGCACTCACAGAGCTGTTTCTCTTCAGCCAGGAGCCAGCCTGGCTGGAGTGCTGGATGGAGCTGCCGTGGCAGCCTGTCCAGTGCCCATCTCTCATTGCCTCTTCCCCTGTCTAACCAATCACCCCAAATTGCAGGGGGGAGGCTCGACCCTGGGCTTGAGCAGATTCCTCCTTCCTCGGGGGAGGACAGGAGCTGGGTGTTCCCTGTGAGCCTCTGGCCAGGCGATGGTCCAGCCCCCTGACCTATTTATCCGTGCTGTGGGATCGATGGTGTTTGTGTTTGCTAATGAGGAAATCCATGCTGTGCATTAGTGCTGGCTCCTCCGCCGGCGCTGGCTAATTGCCACGCTCTTATCTGGGATGCATTTTAATTGCAGCCAGCATGCACGAGGCGCCCAGGCCGGGACTGTGGGCACCACAGAGAGGTGTGGAGGTTCGGGCTTCACAGTGCTTCACCTTCTGGGGTTGGGCTCTGCGAGCTGGAGATGGTGTGCGCTGGGCTCGGCGCTGTGGTGTCCACCTGGGGAGCTCGGCTGGCGCGGGGCTGAGGACCCGGCTTGCCAGGCTCTGTCATGGAACGTGGTGCTGCTGGGCTGTGCCGAGGGGTCTGTGCTCCAGGTCTGGGTGGATGAGCCTTGCTCTGCCTCCCTGGGTGGAGGTGCTGCATCCACAGGTCCAGCTCACACGTGGATGCACAGGGTGCTCCCCAGGGCGCTCCCGGCTTGCTCCCAGTCCCGAGGGGGTCAGCTTGCCGTGCCCTGGCCTGCGTTGGGTCCTGCTGTCTGGTTCCTCCCAGAGCCAGAGCAGATTCTCCTCTCCTTCAATGGTCCTTTTCTGCTTTGGGAGGGCTGTGAGAGCCCTGCTGAGGGGCACCCGGTACCAGCACGAGGCAGCAGGCTGCTGGGACCTGACAGGGGAACACGGACCCCGTGTTGGGCTGGGAAGTGCCCGGGGCAGGATGAATGCACGGGCAGCACAGATGGCAAGGGGATGCTCAGTGAACATCCCCTGGACGGACATGCACGTGGAATGGGGGTGATTGCAGGCTCCCCCCATCCCAGAGAGAGTCAGCTGGGAAGGCCAGCAGAGCAGTGGGGTCTCTTGGTGCCGGGGAAAGGATGAGTTGGCCAAGGCGTCGTCGAGTTCCTGGGAATTTGGTCCTCAGTTCTTTCCCCCCACAGCTGCTCTCTTTCTCTGTGGGCCTGGTGTTGCTGATGTTTTTTTTTTTCTAAGCCCTTTCTTTCTCTCTTTCTCTTTCTCTCTCTTTCCCACCCCCCACCCTCCATCCAGTTGAAATCAAGGTCATTAAAGACCTGCCCTGGCCACCGCCGGTGGGACAGCTCGACAGTGGTGAGAGCCCCCTGGGCGGTGAGGCCGGTGCCTCCATCCCTCCGCAGCACGGCCAGCCCAGCTATGAAGACACCAACGGTGGGTCTGCATGACAGGGGGGGCCTGGGGGGGCCACAGCCAGTGCTTGCCACGACCCTGCTGAGATGCTGCAGCGCCTCGGAGCTTGCCCAGACTCGGCAGGACCTTGCCTGACATCACCCTCCTCCTCCTCCGCCTTCCCTCCACTCCTGGCCTGTTCAGTCATCCTGTGCTGGACGTCAGCTGCTTGTCCTCACCTCTCCAGCATCTTCTCTAGCTCCACAGTTCCTCTGCATGCAGCAGTCGAGCTGCACCAGGGGATTATTTGGTGACAGAATTATTCCCTTCTCTTTTGTTCTCTCCTCTTTGCCTCCGAATTCCCACTGTTTGATGGCCGCTTTTATGAGCTTCTCGATGACTGCTCAGAGTGTTTAGCTGATGTTTTCTTGTGACTCTCAATACCCAGGCCCCTTGCAGGTGTGGTAGCAGATAATTCAGATCCCACTGCTGATGTTGGGGTTGTTTCTGCCCCGTGCACCTCACTTCATCGTTCAGCACTGCTCGGTTTCCTCCGCTATTTGATTACCTCGCTGCTCAGTGGCAGGAGGTCCCTCTGGATTCTTCGCTCATGTTTTTGCTATCCTGAGCAGCTGAGTCTCCCAGGAGCACTTTGTCATCTCAGGTTTGCCTTGTTGTGGAGCCATTTCTGCATGTGCCAAGTGGCAGAGCCCCCGTGTAAATCCCCCCTGGACTCCCCTGGCAGTCTCGCTTATGAAAGCCAAACGTTGCTGCTCCTCTTTTAACCCATCATGAATATTTTAGGCACCTTGCTCTTACGCTGTGGTGGACCCGGATTTTTCTAGGAGTGTTAGGCAGGGGGTTTTGCCAAGATCCACCCAGGCCGTGTGGATAACTGGGATGGATCTGCGATCCGTGGCTTTCCCTGTGCAGAGCGGCGGCTGCGCCCCGCGTGCCGTGCCCGCCCGTGCGTCACTAACGGTGCTCCTGGTAGATGCTGCGACGTGCCAGGTGCAGATGTCTGATTTCCTTATCTGCAGTTACCCAGATCCCCGTAAAGGAAAACGGTGGCTTTTGCTGCTCCCGGGTGGGTTTGAGCGTGAGGTTGCACGTGACGCCTGGTTTTCCTGTGCCCCAGAGCGATGCGGCTGCTCCGCAGAGCATCAGGGATGCCACGGGCTGAGATCAGCCCTGAAAAAGGTCTTGACAGGGGGAAACTCCCTGATCCTCTTCCTACAATGAACACAGGTGTCACGAAAAATGAATTTCTTTGCTATTGCAGCCTCCTCTCTTCTCCTGACATTTATCATCCCTGCAGCCGCGCTGATGTGCATTCTGCTCCTGATGAACACATCAGTTTGTCATTTCTCCTGCTTTTAGCAACACAGAGCCTTTTTTCCCCTGGCTTGCTTTGTTGTGTTAAGTTTATCTTGCCAGGGTTTTGTCTTATTTCCTACTCCCCCTGTCTGGGGGTGACTTCTTCCTCCTGGGGGCTTGTTTTTGATACCCTGTTTAATCACGCGCACGCCGCTGCCTCTCTGGCAGGTGCATTGCATTCCTCCTGAGCCTCCAGCACGATGACTCTGAGCCATCAGCAAACACTTCAGTGTTTAGATTGTCTGGCTCTTCAACGATCGCCCTCATTTTTTAAGGTGATGAGTTGCAATTGAAGCCTGGATTGTATGTATGAGGGCGAGCCTGGCCAGTGAGGAGCCAGGCTGCTGCAGAGGCAGGGCTTGTCAAGCCTCAGTGCCGAGCACCTCCTCCTCCCCCAGCTCCTTCTTGCGGGGTTTCAAGCCGTGCTAAGCTGCCACGGATTTTGGCTGGGTTTCCTTTTGGCTGCCTTTCCTCTCTTCTCAGCCCTGGGGGGGGCTGGAGACCTGCTCAGCTGCGCAGAGCCCAGACAAGGTTCCCCTCAAACAGCTGCCTTAGGGGATGCCCTGCTAGAGGGAAAACAGCCCTCTCTGGGCATCCTTTGCATCGCCCTGTGGGAGCGTGGCCTCAGCATCAGCTTTGCTGGCGTGGGGGGGATGCTGGAGCACTCCCTTGCTGCCTGCAGGGATGCTCCGAAAGCCTTCGGGGAACATCCCACTTGTTCTGGGGGCGAGGGGAGCTGCAGTGCCCGGGTGCCTCCGTGGCAGCAGCCGCCAGCAGCCTCCCGTCAAGGCACTGCCCGATCGATAAGTAATCTGTGCGAGGGGGAGTGCGTTGCCCAGGAGCAATAATGAACTCTCTGGAGGAGGGAGAAACAATATTGTTAATGCTGGAATCATCCCGCAAGGAAATAACAGTCGGCAGGAGGCTGGGTCCTGGGGCACGGCTCGGTTAATCCCCGGAGCACCCACCCGGCCCCCGCGCGCTGGCGGTGCATGGGGCTGGTGCTGGGCAGGCAGCTGCAGTGCAGAGGCACCTTGCAGGCAAAACACCCCCTTCCCACCTCCGGGAATTATTTTCTCAGCCTAGGAGGTTTACTTGTGCTGGCAGAAAGAGGTTTCCAAACTGACTGCCCCCGTTAGCTCCGTTTCCCCCTTTTTCCAAGACCAGAGAGCCCTCAATGCCGCAACCGCTGGATCTCTGGTTGTGTTAGCAAAACCTCTCTGGAGCTTTTGAAACCTCCCTGGAAAATATTTCCAGGGGCTCAGGTGCTGCGAGGACCCTGGTCCTGGTGTGGATAGACCTTGTCTATCCTGGGGCACCACACTGAGCAGCGGTCCAAGAGCTGCCCTGCCCTTGCTCAGAGCAAGGGGACGGCACAGCATGAGGGGACCCAGCATGACGTGACATGGCTCTGGCTCTTTCTGTGGGCTCCAGCCTGTCCCCACTGTGACCCGTGTCTGTCTTGCAGGTCCATCAGAGGGGCTGGGGTACGGCCGCACCTCGCCCTGCAGGGAGGAGAAGGCCAGGGCTGCACTCAGGCACGGCTCCAGCAGCCTCAAGAGCACCAAGACGCTGCTCGTGGAGCCCGGCCCCTTTGTTGGGGAGAGGATCGACCCTGCCCTGCCCCTGGAGAGCCAGTGGTGAGTCCTGTCTGCCCCGAGCACTGCCCGTCTCCTCTGCCTGCTCTGGCATCCCTGTGGCCACACTACAAGAAGCCCTGGGAGCAGATCTGCTTCTTCCCTTCTTCTCCAGCCCTGTGTTTCTGCCTGCTTGTCCCTGCCACCCTGCTCACAGTCGTGGTGTCCCCATGTGCCCTCTGCATCTCCCTACACTGCCTGGTGGAAGCCCTGTCCCTTGTCCCCCAGTCCCGGTGGTGCCACCCACATCCCTCTCCTGGAAGGTGGCTGCTGTCCCCAGGGAGGTGCCTGGGGGTGCTGGCAGAGCCCTGCCCAGGGTGTCTGCTCTGCCTGGCACAGCTGGTCCCTCTCCACCTGCAGCTGGTACCACGGGGCCATCAGCCGGACGGACGCGGAGACGCTGCTGCGGCTGTGCAAGGAGGCCAGCTACTTGGTGCGCAACAGCGAGACCAGCAAGAATGACTTCTCCCTCTCCTTGAAGTGAGTGGGCCACGGCGGGTGGTGGACCCACAGTGGGTGGGTGCCCTGCGTGACCAGGGTGATGGCCAGAGAGCTGGTTGGAAGGTGCAGTCTGCACGGCTCTGCGGTGTGGCACGGGCTCCTGGGTCGGTGTCTGAGGTGCCTCAGGAGGGCTCGTGGGTCTGGAGGCACGCGGCTCATCCCTTGGCAGCGCCCCTAATCCCTCGGATGGATAAAATGATGAGCCTCACTGCTCCCTCGAGTGTGGCTGGTTTCAGCTCCCAGCCCTGGCTTCTCCTTACCCCTTTTTTTGTAGCTTGGTTTCACGGGAAAGCAAAGCTGGTGTGATCCCGGTGTCGGTGGGAACACGGGTACCCATCCCCACCTCCCCAGCCCACGTAACCCCATTGTAGGGAGGACCTTACGCTGCTTTGGTTTCCCAGGGGGAAGCCTCACCCTCACAGCACAGCTCAGTTTCTGCTCGGGTTTTTAGGGGGTTATTTGCTCTGAGTTTTCCAGATTCCCCGAGTGCCAGAACTGCACGTCCTGTGGGGAGGAGCTGCCTGTAGCTCCTCATCCAGCTCTTTCGGGACTCTTGGAGCAGCCCAAACCCACAAAATCACAGCTGCCACCATCCTGAAGATGATGATGGATCAGCAAATGCCTTCTTGCCATCATGCTGTACGGATATATCAGCTCTGTTCCTGGCAGATGTGATAAAAGAATTTACTGAGCATTTCAGCCCCCTCTGCCCAACAGCAGACCACGTGTCCCTGCACTTCTCTCAATATATGTGGTATTCTCTGTACCTGCACTGCTTCCTGGTGGCTTCAGCCTCCTTGTTTATTTCCCAGGGGGACAATTGTGAATTAGATTGCTCCATGTCTCTTATTTTTTTTTATGTTTTTTTTTGCTGCCTTCAACACCAATCCAGGGCAGATCTTTACCGAAAATATTTTTTCTTCCTTCTGCTCTTGTAGCTTTTAGATCAAAGAAGCCTCTCTGCAAAACCTTCCTCATTTTGCCAGAATTTTTACTGCTCTTTTCATTTTCTCAATATTTTTCCCTTGCCCTGGCTTGTGAGCAATTTGGAAGCAGCAGCTTCTCCTGGCTGCTAAGCCACATTTGAGGCTGAGAGAGGTCCTCTCAGCCACCCCCTTGTGGGTGGCATTGGCCAGGACGTGGGGCGGGGAGCCTGGGATGGGTTGCTGGGGTTGCAGATGGGGCTTCCTCCACTGCCAGTGCAGGTGTCCCTTTCTGTCACCTCTCTACAGCCGGTCACTTTGGGTTTTTACTGCCCATCCTTAGCCTCGTGGCAAAAATGGCCAAATCCTCTTCTTGGACAGCACGTGCAGCCCCTCCAGGAGCTGCTCCAGCACTGCCTGCCCCACCGTGCCTCTTGCAGAGAGCCCACAGCCTCGGGAACGTGATTTTTGCTCCGTTGCATTTCTCCATAGAGCCTTTTGAAGGAAAACCCCCTGGGATGCTTTTTATATAGCTGTAAGCTAGCTGTCTGCCTCTCTCTATTTTTTTTTTTCTTGAACTCTTTTATTTTTTCCCTTGAAGCAGGAGGTGGAGCTGAGGAGATGCTCTGAAAGAGAGCTCTGGTACTGACCTAAAGCTCTTTTGTGCTGCATTAAGGGAAATTATGCAAGGGAGAGAGCACCAGGAGCAGCTGTGCCCATAGTGTCAGGTAGCCAGAAGGATTTAACCCTGCCTTGTCGTGGGCAGAGTTGTAGTGTTGTGTCCTCAAATGCTCGGGGAATGAGTCCCTCCTCACTTGTGCATCCATGAGAGTGGCTGAGGCTTGGGTCCTTCCTCATGTCTGCAAGGTGCTTGGCAGGAGCAGCACCCCTGTCCTGGTCCTGTCCCTGCTGCTGGCTGTGAGGGTGCTGGTTTGCAGCACGCTCCCTTGGGCATCTCTCCAGGGATCTGATCCGGGTCACGTCCCTGAGCCTGTCACAAGGACCTGTGGAATGATTTGGGCAAAACAGAACCAGCATCACCCACCTCTCCGTGGAGCTGTGTGGCAGCACTCTGGCTCTGGACCGGCACTGATCCATCCTGCACCAGGATCCTGTGCATCTCTTCCCTAGGCTGGGGGAGGCAGGGTACGGTGCCAAAGGCAGTGCCCATGGGCAGCCCTGTGTGCAGCTGTGTGTGTGCCCCATATACCCCTGTGCCCCTCTGTGTGCCCCGAATACCCCTGTGCCCCATCGTGTGCCACAAATACCCCCGTGCCTCAGATAACCCCATGCCCCTTCGTGTGCACCATGTGTGGTGCAGCCCCATGGCTCTTCCCTGCACCCTGCGCTGGGACACAGGATGAGGTGTCTGTGGCTTCTCCTCAGCCCCTGGCTGGGGGCTGTGGCTCTCCCCCTGGCCCTCCCCCGGGGCGCCTGGCTCCCTGTCTCTGTGCTAAATGGATTGCAAACCCATTCTGCTAATGCAGCTGGGCTGTCCATTACCGGCACCGTCTCCAGCCGGGGGGATGGGATGGGACCTGGGAGCGGCTCAGCATCGCTGATGAGGTCCTGTCTGCTTTTAAGTCATCAATATTTTGCCGTAATGTGCATTCCAGACACTGCAGACAGGCTGTGGCTTTCCTCGGAGACGCAAATTAATAGCAACAGGGCCATTAGCCTGTCACTTGGAATCAGTGCTGGGGGCAGGATCTGCCTGTGCAGCCCCGCGTGGCTCCGTGCCCGCGCCGTGCCGGGAAGTGGCCTCCCTGCGCCCAGCGGGTTTGGTGGAGCCCGCAGTGCTGGCGTGGGAGGGGGCAGCAGCCTCTGAGCCAGAGGAGAAGATCTTGCTTTGCCATGGTGAGGCTGAGGATACACGAGCTGTGCTCCTCCTGTGTGAGCTGGGAGGTTGCAGAAGGGACTTTGCCAGTCCTGCCAGCTCCTGCCCCTGTGTCATAGAATCATACAATCATGGATCATTTTGCTTGGAAAAGCCCTTCCAGATCACCCAGTCCAACTGTGAACCCAGCACTGCCCAGTCGCCACTGCCCCATGGCCCTCAGCACCACATCTCCATGGCTTTGAGATCCCTCCAGGGATGGGGACTCCACCCCTGCCCTGGGCAGCCTGGGCCAGGCCCTGACAGCCCTTTGGGGCAGGAATTGTTCCTCAGATCCAACCCAAACCTCCCCTGGGCACCTTGAGGCCGTTCCCTCTTGTCCAATCGCTTGTTCCTTGGGAGCAGAGCCCAACCCCCCCTGGCTCCTCTCAGGGAGCTGCAGAGAGCAGAAGGTCTCCCCTCAGCATCCTTCTCTCCAGGCTGAGCATCCCCAGCTCCCTCAGCTGCTCCTCAGAAGTTCTCCAGATCCTTCTCCTTGTGCTCCAGACCCTTCCCCAGCTCCGTTCCCTTCCCTGGACACCCCCCAGCCCCTCAGTGTCATTTCTGACCCAAAACTGAAGACAGGATTGAGGTGCAGCCTCACCGGGGACGATCCCTGCCCTGGCCCTGGTGGCCACACTATTGCTGATACAAGCCAGGGTGCTGTTGGCCTCCTTGGCCACCTGGGCACACTGCTGGCTCATATTGTCCCCCTGCAGCCAGAGCCCAGCTGCTCCTGCCCGGGCTGTGCCCTCACTTCCCTGCCCACATCCACCCAGCCCAGCCTGGGGTACCGTCCCCCGGCATGGACCCCTTGTGGTCCCTGGGTGGGTGGGACAGTGCAGCATGGCAGGGTGATGGAGGGGGACACAGTGCAGCGTGGCGGGGCCATGGAGAGGGGGACACAGTGCAGCGTGGCGGGGCTGTTCAGGGGGACACAGTGCAGCGTGGCAGGGCAGTGGCTGGGGACAGGAGCCACTGGCGTCCCCCTGGCTCCGGGGGCAGTCTGCCTGTGTCAGGGGGCAGCTGCACCCCCTGACTCTTCTCCATCTCTCCTTGCAGGAGCAGCCAGGGCTTCATGCACATGAAGCTGTCCCGGACGCAGGAGAACAAGTACGTGCTGGGCCAGCACAGCCCGCCCTTCGACAGTG
>VZRW01001110.1:0-11579 GCA_013398125.1 Aegotheles bennettii | reverse complement strand
TGCCCATGGCAGGGAATGGGACTGGATGAGCTCTAAGGTCCCTTCCAACCCAACCCACCCCGTGATTTTTCCCCCCGTGCTGAGTGCATTGGCACACCAGGGTGGCAGAGGCAGCCCAGGGTCCCCCAAACACTTTTATTCAGCTAGGCAAGTAGGGAAAGGAGACCAGGGCAACCTGCCCAGGAATACTGGACATCAGGAAAGAAGCAGCACTGGTCTGCAGGTTGAGGAGCGTGCGGTGGAGCCCAGGAGGATGTGGTAGGGCTTGGAGATGGGTGGGTAGGTTCAACATCCAAGCTGCAGATGGATAAATAAAAGAAATGCAGGTATGAAAGTAGCTAGAGTGAGAGGCAGTGAGCATGCAGCCAAGAACCACTTTGGTAGGTACACTTTGTTCTCAGGAAGGTCAACACACTGCACTGACTTCTCAATCACATCTCAGGTCTGCTCACCCCTGTCCTAGGGACAAAACACACCAACAATGGTTATTCTGAGAGAAAAAAGCAGCCCTCCAGCAAATTCAGCTTGCAGCTCCCTGTTGGTGTGGTGGTTCAGGTTGTGGGGTTTTTTGGGGGGATTGCACTGTCTTACAAGATCAGAGCAGGAGACACCCAGACCTGGCAAATGCTGAAAGAAAAAAGCAGCAGCTTGTGAGCCATCCCGTTTGAATGCCTTCCCACAGCAGAGCTTCAATGGGTGGCAATGCAAGCCATCAACTACTTTACTCCTGCTTCCAACTCTTGGAAAATTGACCTCCACAGGTCTGGGTTTACATGACAAGGTTGGGGCTGGCGGGTGCTGCAGGGGCGGCCTCAGCTGAACAACCAGCAAAGCTGGTGGCACCTCTGGAAAAAGGTATTTAAGAAAAGACAAAGCACTGCCCAGGGTGAGGAAAAGGAACACGCCAGGAAGAATCCTATCACCAAGGGCAGAGCAGGAAAAATGGCAGGAGGCACTCCAGGCATGAGAGCAGGCTCCCTTGCAGCCCATGGAGGCCACCATGACGGAGCAGATTGTCCCCTGCAGCCTGTGGAAAGGACCATGCTGTAGCAGATATCCACAGGGGTCTCTGCTAGAGCAAGTGGGTATCCCAGAAGGAAAGGCAGTCCATGGAGAGCTCACACTGGAACAGCCTCTCCCAAACACCCCATCTGCCTGAAGTAACAACAGCCTTGGGCCCAGTGATGGCGGGGGGTACAAATCTGCAATATTGTTCTCAAGGAATCTATAAGGGAGGATTAGGCACTTTCTCCTAATTAGAGGAATTGATTTACCCTCCATAGCTCAGGAGCTGTTGGCGATAGCAGGCACAGCCACTGCCTGGAGAGCTCTGGAGTGATCACTTAAGCTCCAACAAATCCACTCACCTGTCTCAGCTACTCGCAGCACCTCACACAAGTGATGAAGCTGTTGTCTCCATTATCTGGCATAATCTCCTCTTTAACCCAGCTCGTTAGGCAAAGGGTTCTTTGATTAATCACATTAGCATCACGTGAGGGACTACATGTGTGATTACACCACGTGATAGGTCAAAGTGATTTTCAGATCAAGGTGCTAAGAGCCACGTGACCACGCGCACAAAGCGATCAGGGCAACCACCAGTTGAAGTATAAGAACATACCCTCACCAGTCAGCCAGGCTTCCAGTGCAAGCCACCACCACTGCAGGGCTCAGGGATGCCAATGTATGACCAACCTCAGCACTGTTCACCTCCTAATTCAGCCAACCAGACCTTCTGCTGCCACAACCAGAGCAAACGCTATCAAAACGGATTTTAGGGAAGGAGGCAGCAGGAAGCACTGGCTTGTGAGATGAGCCACGACCTCTCTGGAGCAACTCCAGGACTATTCCAGGCTCTGAGATTTCTTGTCTCGGGTGCCTTCAGGTAACCACCACCGAAGTTTTGGAAATAAGACACAACAGCTCTGCTCCATGTATCACAAATCACGTTTGCCAGGTTAATACACACAACACAACCAGGTTTAATATATACATTTTCAAGCATCAAAATACATCAGTTCCAAGGCCTTATTCAGGCACTGTTGCCTCCTCCACTGCTCTTTCCCAAAGCTCCTGCTTTCTGCAGCCGGCTCGCGCTCGGTTGCCGAGGCATCCTCTGGGCTGATCCTTCCCGGCTGCTCCGTTCCGCAAGAACCTGGGTCCCACTGACAGCAGAGCTGGTTTTATTTCTCCCTGAATAAACAAACAAACAAACACACACATTAATTTCAGGGTCCCAACCCTGGGCGTCACCCACACAGCACCGAAGCTGCAAGCGCCTTAGAAGTCATGCAAGAGGCAAAATTGTGTTGGGGGTAGCAAACGTATCCAGCACCCAACACAAGCAAGTTTGTGCATTCAGCTCAATAGGTACAGGGACCACAAACCCAGAACCAGTTGCAGTAGAAGCTCTGTTAATTTCCATCGGGTTTAAACTACAGAGTAACCAGCCACGCTGTTCTTTAACCATCTGCTTTCATTTGGCACAGGAACAAGTGAAGAACACGAAGAGCATCCAACACCTCAAGGTTGGGATAAGTGAATCAATGTGGCAGCGTCCACCATTAGCCTGCAGTCCCATTATTGGATTGGAAACCCTTCTCTCCGTGTCACTTCTGGGTCCTGATGAGCACGTTTGGATTTCCTGTGATTTTCTGAGGTTTCCAGGAGCTCAGACCCCTACACAGGACCTACTCACAGGTTTTCTTACCAAGTTATACTGTAGGCACAACTGACCACCTCCACCATGCAATGCGGCAGCAGGAAGAAGCAAGGGGTGGGAAGGGAGAGGCTGGGGGAGGCAAGGGGAACGCAGCCCACCCTGCTGGATCCAGCCAGAGGAGGGGGTGACAGACAGAGGTGTGCTACAAACAAGTGACAGGAGGGGATAAGCGAGGGCCACTGACTTTTCCTGGCACTGGAGGGAATTGCTTCAGATGGGAAGTAGCATTCCCATTGGAAAGATAATAAAAATGAAAGAAACATGGGGCAAAAGAGTCATGGCTTCTACTAAAAACAGCAAGCCCCAAGAAACATCATAAAAATTACTAACAGCAAGGAGGAAACAGAACATGGGAATGCAGAAAGCTGTAGTTCCATGCACACAATTAAAATGGAGAGGGATATTTTAGCAATCGTTATCAGAGCAACTCCCAGAACACCAACAGCTGCTCCACACACTGCAGTCTCCATGGGCATGGTTTGGCAATCATCATCGTGGGTCGTCTGTGCTCTGGCCAGTGCACAGACTGGAGATACATCTGTTTTACTTACCAAACCACCCCGTCTCCTTGGAGCTGCTGCCTGAGAACAGGACTCACGTCAATACCCCAAGTTAACACCTTGCAGCACCACAAAGACAACCTGAGAACTCCCAGATAAAGAGTACATGGCCCCTTCGTATCTGTAAAAATTGACAGGCTAAGGTGGCAGAAGAAACACATGCACTTATCCCAGCCAGGTCAGGTGCTCCTAAGCCTGTTATCACAAACCACACCAGTGACCTGGCAGCAGTTATCAGCTCCAGCCAGCCAACCAGCTTTCCAACCCTTCTTTGGAGCTCAAGCACTCAAAGTGGTTTCACTAATGCAAGTATTGTCCGTGAAAACAAATAAACTGCACAAAGGCAACTTGATCTCACAGCATTAGAGAGAAAAATTGGCAGGAACAGAAAGCATTACAGTCCACCATGGTCACAGAATCGGGTTGGAAGGGACCTTGAAGATCATCCAGTTCCAACCCCGTGCCATGGGCAGGGGCAATCCAGGACACGTCTAGAGGTGAATGTCCTACCCCTTCCCACATGCATCCACCCAGTAGGAGAGCAGGTCCTCAGCCTGTGTACAGCTCTAACCCTGTGCACACACAGAACAACAGTACCCTTAAGAGCTACTGGGAGTCAGGCCCTTGATCTTCTGCCCTAGCTGAAATGCCCTGGAGAGAAAGAACCACATGATCGGAGAAGCTGCGCTCAGACAAAGCACGTGCCCTCCATCCTCTCAGCCTCAAAACCACAGTAAAACAAACCAGTTACCTCGACAGCACAAAAACCAACCGTACCTTTGGAAGCTTCCTATCCAGACCCACAAACCAGCCAGGAACAGCCCATGAAGCGTGCAAGAACTTGCATGGCTCGTGCACTTCTGCCAGTTAAAATGCCAGAGATAAACAGGGTCAGTAAACACAGAGCAGAGCCACTGAACACACACAGACTCTCTAATTCAGGTACTGCAGACCAACAGACAGATTCCACTGATGCTCTCCCTTCAGCAACACAAGATGTCCTTGTGTTGGATGTGTCTGGCTGTCACAGAACAACTGCAGCCCAAACAGTTATGAACACAAGAGTCAAGCCAAAAGAGAGCCTAATCAAACAGCTCCCTGTCCAAAGATGACTCCATCAGCTGTGTGTTTATCCCCAAGAGCCAGACACAGGCTGAGAAGAATTGTAGGTACATGGAAGCAGTGGCAGAAGGGTGTCCCACCTAGCTCTGACTGCCAGCTCCCCCCATTTAAAACAGCAGTGCCCACCATGACCAGGCTGCTCACTGGAAACATCAGTGCTGACCATCTCCCACAACAGCCACGGCCAAAAGGCCACAGCCACCTCTAGGAGAGGACCACCACTGAGGCAGGAGTCTGCAGGGTGGTACAGCCAAGAGGAGAAAGCCTTGAGTGGCAGAGGGACAAAGAAGCATCTCCTTGTGTCAAGCAGGAAGCAAGTGAAGACCCATCAGATCTAGGAAGGGAACCCCCACCCCAAAGATGCTTTCAGAAGTGGAAATCTAAAGCTTTTCTCTTTCAGTCTCCTCTCTACTCAACTGAGTGCTTTCCTCAGCGGATCCTCTCCTGCCTCTGAGCAGCAGCGGGGATCCCAGTGCCCTCAGGGAACACGTCTGCACATAGCATTTCCTACAGGATCCTGCTGTACACACAGCACTGTGAAGAACACAGTACACTTCAATGAAGAGGAGCACAGAAGCAGCCTGTCCTCTTAAATAGTATGTTTTTTCTCCTCTTTAAAAAGTTGCTCAGATGGAAGAAAGTCTTTAACAGACTCCTTCCCAAATGAGAAGGAGTCTAAAACCTCTAAAAGGAGGTTGTAGTGAGGCTGGTGTTGGTCTCTTCTCCCAAATTGCTGATGACAGGACGAGAGGAAATGGCCTCAAGTTCCATCAGGCGAAGTTTAGGTTGGAGATCAGGAAGAAGTTCTTTCCTGAGAGGGTGGTTGGGCACTGGAATGGGCTGCCCAGGGAGGTGGTGGAGTCACCGTCCCTGGGGGTGTTCAAAAAACGGGTTGATGAGGCACTTGAGGCCATGGTCTGATGGTCTAATGGTTAGGAATATGATGGGATAAAGGTTGGACTTGATGACCCTGGAGGTCCCTTCCAACCATAATGATTCTATGAGAGAAGTGCAGGTCGCATCGCAGCATCCAGTACAGCCTTTTCACCATCCAGAAGGTGAAGACGCAATAAAATTGGAAGTATTTCTCGACTTCAGTTCTCAAAGTGCACTGCCCAGAGCAAAATACATTTTCTCAGGAACAATGAAGTCACCTACTCCTTTAAGACAAGGTCCACATCAGGTTTCGAGCATTCCAGCCTAGATTTTTTGCACGTTATTCCTGGGATAAGGCAAAAGAAATAAAAGTTGAAGTACAAGGACTACTTCACTACCTATCACCTGAATTTGGGGGAGCATCAAAGTTTCCCCTCCTGGGAGAGGAAAGGAGCTGGAACTTTTACCAAGGGACCTTCAAAATTTTCAATCAGTTGTAAAGTAATTGATTTCAGCACCTGCAGTCCACAAAATATCATCATGTCCATACCATGAGATGAACAAGGTCTACAAACTGAAGCTGTTCAGTGGCTGATGGACTACAATGTGCCTACAATGAAGTGTTTTCCAAAGTGCATTCTGCAACGGGACCCTGGAGGGGAGGGAAAACAACAACTCCACATCAGGAATGCTCTGAACCTAAAAAACTTTTTTCCCCATGTAATCACCACATCCATCATTTCACAAAACAAGAATAAAGGCCTCCAAGTAAAAGGCTTGGACTCTGTGGTAGGAAGAGTTACAGGGAGCAAGAGCTGCAGGACGGAGATCTGGAGGGCACTGCTCTGCAGGGACCTTAGGAAATCCACTTACTGGAGATGAAGTACTGGAAAAAAACTGAGCACGAGTGAAGCAACTAAGTAAGAAAATCATGATCAGGACTGTGTTAGTCCTGTGGTTAGTCCTGTAAGGCACCTATAGATTATCCTGCAGATTTTATATAAAGAGTTTAACATTTACAGGTGCACTGCATGGTTAAGAACATGTTGCTATCAGTTAGATCCCACAGATACATTTAATCCACAATTAAAGCATAATTGCCAGAATAACATCAGGAAAATTCAACGCATGATGTATAAAAACCAGATTAAATGTATTTAACAGGAATCCTCAGCATCTCTGGGGGAATTCCCTCCACCACCATATCAGGGTTCCACATAGCATCATCCTTGTCAGCTCCCTTATCTCCTTAACACAGAAGCCTGCATTACAAATCCTGCATCAAGATGAACCCCGAGATAATTCAAGGCTGAGTAAGCAGAGAGTGAGCATGAGAGGAATGTAAAGCAGCAAGGGCAGCCAGCCCCAGCACCCAGGAGAAACACAGTCACTGCAGGTCCTCACAGCAGCAGACATCATCCCAGAGGGCTACTCATGGCTAAAGACAACACAGAGAATGGGCAAGAAAGAACTGAGATAATGACACTGATGGGGAAGGGTGTAAAACACAAGGATGGCAAAGCCGGCAACAAACTGCACAGTAGGAAATTATTAGGAAATTACTATTAGGAAAATAGTAGGAAATAACTAAACAGCAACACTTCAAAGGGACCTGGACCATATCTAAGTATTTCCAAGGAAGAACACAGTTACAAATGCAGGGGCAGAAAAGGATGTAGGATTCTCAAAAGCATTTTTTCCACGCAGACAAGAACAGATCCTGTGAACCCCTCCCCGAGCCCATGGCTGGTGGTGGCCTCAGAGGCATTTCCAAGAGGCACCTACATGGGACACAGTTTCACAGGGCAGGAAAGCATCCCGAGCCCTGATGTGCCCATGGGAGCCTCCAAAGGCTCCCTGCAGCCCTAACATCCACAGACCAGGCGAGAAGTCTGCAACAGAGACGAGATTTTGAAAAGCAGGCTCATGCTACCAACACGTTTAGTACAAGAAATTAGCTGGGGCAAATCTTTGGGAAGCAACTTCA
Source organism: Aegotheles bennettii (assembly GCA_013398125.1). NCBI lineage: Eukaryota > Metazoa > Chordata > Aves > Caprimulgiformes > Aegothelidae > Aegotheles > Aegotheles bennettii. The sequence continues at coordinate 4,312 of VZRW01001110.1, read as the reverse complement.
TGGAAGACGCTTGGGCTGGGAAAGTGGGAAATGTGGAAAAAATGAGTCGAAAAGTGAGAGAAGCATCAAAGAATGTTCATCAGCCTAGAAAAGAGCAGGGCATTGACATACATCATGTCAACATGGGCATGTCATGACATAGGGCATGTCAACAGGGAGGCAGGAGCTGCGGGAAACCACCAGGGGCTTGAGGACTGTCTGATGGGTAAAGAAAGCACATAAATCACGTGTAAGAAAATGGCATATTTAAATATACAAAAGGTAACTACACACACCTGTCTGGGCCAAAACCACCACCACTGTCCTGACCAGTACACACACCACCTCCTCACAGGCACAGGACTGCCCAGACACCCTTCCTCTTTAACATCAGCTCATCGACAACTGCTGAGGAACCATTTGGAATGCAGCTTGCACAGAGCTGTATCCAGCTGAACGTGCCAAATGGATCCTCCAACCCTGGAACATGGCAATTCTGAGCCAGCTACCAGCAAGAAGAGATCCGTGCAGAACACCCTGGTTCCTCTCCATGGGAAAACACAAAAAGTCATCCACATTAAACACAAAAGCTGAAACCCTGTCAGGAGGCACCCCCAGTCCCTGCCCCTGCCAGCAGTGCTGTTTGGAAATGCCACAACAATCTTTTTTTAGCTGCTTTAAAATCCCTCCCCACACCAGGACGGGCTGAGGAGCCCAAGCTGCTATCTCATCCTTACTGATAACACTCGAGCAGAGTCTCGGCTACATCTTCAGTGAGACCTGGATTACTTCAGCCACTTGTCTGTCTCCTGACAGAGGAGGAAGTGTGGGAGAAAGAGCACACAGGCAGAGCTGAAGGACACCATGCAAAGCAGCTGGGCAAGCTTCTGTAGGACAATCACTGTTCTTTGTATCAGCACAAGGAGCTCTGGCCTTATCAGCAGACACAGCTCTCAGCTACACCGAGGAGGCATCTCCCATCTCCAAATGCCTGATCCCGCATGGAAGATGCACCACCCTTAAACAGAAGCAGCATCTTCCAACAAGAGATGGCAGGATCAACACCAGACACAGCTTTGGCTGCCCTTCCCCATAGCAGCTCCTAGAGGAGCATGAGGCAAAGCAAGCCAAACGTTCCTACACAACAGGTTCAGCCCAGAGGACATCCCCAGCCGCCCTATCAACAGTTACCTAACTCCTGAGCAATGGACTTGGACCCTGCCCAGGATGAGAAAGTTCAGAGAAGGAGTGATTGCTGCTCCTCCTCAGTCTGAGCTACCTGGATGTTTCCCCAGACTAAGGGGAGAAACCTGCTCTGCTGGAGATGGGCTGGTTTTAATGGGAACTTATCTCAGCAACACACCTTGCCCCAAGGGCTACAGTAAAACAAGCTCCTGTCTGGAGCTACAGATGGCTCAAATCCTAATTCAGCCCAAGGTGGCCCAGTAAAACACAGCCAAGGCTGGCACTAATGGCCCAGTCCTGCTTTAGATCATTACCTATTTCCATGGATCGAGAGATCTCTCTGGACACCTCCAACATGCACATGTTCCTCAGACACCCCAGGCACATCACCCCGAGTGCCTACATGGCGCCATGGAGGCAGATGTAAGCAAGCCAAAACCTGCCCAAAGCTGCAATTCCAGCTGCAGAAGCTTGTTCACTTGCACTTGATGCCCAGTTTCAGTCAGATGCCGATTTAGCCCCTCCTCTGACTAAATCACAGCAAGCACAGACATCTGCCTTCCATCCAAGAGGCTACAGAATGCATCCTCACAAGGAGAGCTGGACACAACAGGTCCTCTCCTTGACGTTAGCGAGATCTTACCAGTACTCCCAGTAATGAGGACACAGGTTATGATAAGCTGCCACTGAGCTTATGTTCTGCCCAACGAATTTTCTGAGAGTCTTCCAGTGGTGATTTTTTTCACAAAGGAACTGGCTGCTGCCTGACATCACTGGGTGACAGCAGAGTCACTTGGGCTGACAGAAACCAGAAAGACAAGTTTTCATTCAAAGTGAGATATAGCTCGAATATGACCACAGGCTTCCAGAAAACAGAAACACCCTGAAATAGCTGGGGAGACCAAATTACTGGCAAGGCGTGCAAATGCTGCCCACCAGAACCTGGCCAGGACTGAGCAGGATAAGAGACAGGAGGCCAAAGTGCCCCTCTGTCACCACCGAGCACCAGCTTGCAAAGAGCAAACCCAACTTCAGCATTTTGTGTTCTACCACGTGTGAATTGTGGCTTGATGCTGCGTGTGATCCGTCAATCTCGGGGCATCAACGAGCCCTGGAGATGTGTCAGCCTTGTGAAATGAAGCAGCAACAGGAGATGCTGAAGGCCAAGCTGGTGCTGCAAACATTCACCATCACCACCACCCATTTGGAGCTCGCACCAGCTGTCTCTGAACTTCACTACACCTCGCCCTCGGTTCCAGAGGTTCATGGAGCACTTGAGGGTATCAACCTGTTCATTTTAAAGGGAAACCATGGAGAGGAAAGTCTGGCCAGAGACACTAGGACTGCAATCTGGCTCAGGCACCATCTTGGACCAGGAGATGCGTTGGCACAAGCAAATTAAGCCCCCAAGACAGATGGGAACTCAGAGCCTCTCTAAGGTGCCTGCAGCTCCTCCAGCTGGTAGGAGACAATGGGTGGCTTTTCCTCTCAAGGAATTCAATGCTGATTGACAAACAAGATGCCATCTGGCATTTCAAACCTGAGCTGGCCCAAACTAGCCCGTGGCAGTGCTACAGAAGGTTTTTTTTACAGAAGTGCCACAGAAACACCACACATGAGAGAACAAACCCAGACTGACAGACAGGACAAAAACCTTACCAAGGTTCCTTCATAGCTGGAGTGGCCATCACACCTGAAGCACCAGCAAAGGAGGAGAAGAAGAGAGCAAGGTTTAACAGCGTGTCTTGTTCAGAAATCCCTGCTCTTTCGAGGTGTTCTCTCTCACAGGGTACCAGACCAGCACACTGCTTCTTACTCAGAACATCTGAGTGCTGCACCTCTCGTTTTGCTCAGGAAAAGTGGCCGGCTGGGTGTCTGCTCTCTCCCCCATGCATGTTTAGAGTCACTTCTCGACCACACGTGAGGCTGCTCTGCACCACAACCACCTTCTCTGCAGGAGAACCTTCAAGAGAATCTCTTGAGCAAGGGGGACCTGTGCACAGCAAAGTCCATGGAGTCCCAGATACTTCATCGGCACAGTCCAACCCTCATCTGGCCTTTAGCAAACTTCTCAGAGTCTCTGTGCAGCCCCCCTCGGCTGCTCAGTGAGGTGATGCTCACCCACCTCCCATGTGGGAATCCACCCCAGACCCAGCAGACCCTGGTACTGTGCCTCAGACAGCAGCACAACCACCCTTACCCTAAAACTGACTGCTTGCTGGACAAGAAATCTTGCTTTTCAAATTCCCTTCCTACAGGACTCACCACCAGCCCTGCGAGCACAGCCATGAGACCAAACACCCCCCAGCACCACGGCAGCCTCAGCCATGAGAGCAGGACCTCTGAGGAGCAGGAGCTAAGAAGGAGGATGCCATCACGACAGGGAAACCCCACTCATCCCCCAGCCCGCTCTGCTCACCGACACCGAGAGCTTTTCTCCCTTGCCCCATTCTCTGTGTCCCAGCACACTCCTTGCTGACAGCAGTTCTGCCTCAACACTCATCATGGGTCAGCAGAGACCCATTAGCCACCACAGTTTTCACCCTGAAACAGAGGGAGGAGGAGAACAGCACACGACACCACCATTCCCTTTGGCCTCAGCCACTCCTGGGCCCACCCCCGTTAGCGCACGCAGCACCAAGGCGTGGGGCAAGGTGAGTGTGCGACTCCATCCTTGGCAACCACAGCCAGGACCACGACCCCTCGCTGCTTGGGCCACTGCCCCTTCCTGCTGTGTTTTTAAGCACTTGGGAGCCTCCCCACGGGGAGCCCAGGCGCAGTGCCGAGGACTCACGTTCCACCTTTCAGCAGTAACAATCGCAGAGGTCACGGAGTCACCAGCCAGGAGCCACTTTGGGAAGCTCAAGAAATGGAAGTTTTATTAGAACTGGGTTGGAAAAAAGGAAAACAGGATAAAATATATATGGCACGGCTTCGGGGCTACGCTTGTCACCGTCAGCCCAGATGGGAGCAACAACAGCAGGCAGCAGGAAGCCGTGCACACCTCGGGACCCCCTGCCCGGGCACGGCCACCGCTGGCCCAGGATGGAGCAGAGGGAGCCCCGCAGCTCCCCCCGCGGATCCCCGCACGGCAGAGCCCTCCCTGCTGCCCGAGCCGGTGACCCCGCGTACCAGGGCTCGGGCTGTG
>VZRW01001109.1:3426-15260 GCA_013398125.1 Aegotheles bennettii | reverse complement strand
GGCCATTCCTGCCCCGCACCGCCGGGCCCTGCGGCGCCGAGGTTGGCGAGACGGCCCCGCCCCAGAGCCCCTCCTGAGCAGGGCTACACCGCAAACTGAGGTCACGGCCCGGGGGCTGGAGCGAAGGCAATGCACCGACAGTTCCCCAGGGTGGTATTTCCTACACATCTTGGTTAGTATAGGCCACCATCGCCCCACAGGAAGGTGGGATACACGTTCATACGCACACTTCTGTGGGCTGAGCAATCTGGAAGGTACCTCACTGAATCAGGTATCGTAGCGATTGGCCAGAGTTGCTGAACTCTGCAGAGATGTGACAGGGAAGCCTCGCTACCTGTGCTGTGTTCACGGGAGTTTTGCCAACGCTCTTCACCTAATCTCAGGTTCAAGAGTCAAAGTGCACGGGGACATCACACACCTTTCCCACAGGGTGTGCATCAAAAACACCTGCGGATGTCAAGGCCAGGGGTGCCAAGTGGTGGAGATGTGCCCGTCTCTATAGCACATCTGGGACCACCACAGCAAATACTACACTTGGCCACTTTGCCATGCGTTAGCAACCCCAGTGGGGGACTGGGATGTAAGGATGCCCAAGCTGCCTAAGGTGGGTCTGCCAGCAGCTCAGCTGCACACAGCACACCTTGCACAGGGCTCGGTTGCTCTACACAGAGGCTTTCAGGCTTCAACTTTGCACTGGCAAAGTGCTGTGCTGGAGGGGATTTCCTAGCGCATCAGCACCAGTTTGAGGGTAAAAATTCCTTCATGGAAGGTAGATCAGTCTCTTTCCTGTGCAGCCTCTCCCAGCTCTTACCCACGGCTGGATTCGCTGGCAGCCGTCTTTGCTGCAAGTGCTGTGTGTTCAGCACAAGGCACTGACCTGCCTCTGACCAACTCGAGACACAGTTTTCGGCAGCCTTCTGTATCTTAGACAGAAAATGATTGACCAGACGTCTGACAGCCAAACAGCCTACAGAGCCCTTCTATATCCATGGGAGCTCTGGATTTGGCAGGACATTTCTGGGTATTTCTGAGTGTTGGAAAGAGGGTTGCCTGTATTGATCTGGCCTCTTGATGCACATCAAGGAGTGTAAGTGTCCGTGAACATACAGAAGCTGGACACTGTGGTGCAAGTGGCATGTCCTAGTTGCACCACAGCAGGTTAGGGCATCAGTCTGTGTGGCCCTATTGCTCTTTAATGACTTATACAATGAGTAACAGCTTCCAGATACACTGCTGAGGAAGAGCAAGAAAAATCTGATCCTGTACCCCAATCAATTAGGCTATTGAACTATTGATTATCTGAGGTGGTTGCCCTAATTTGCTATCAGCTTTCGACCACATGAAGGATGAGAAACCCTCTGAGCAAAGCTCAGTCAAAACCAGCACCTTCCCACACAGTGCAATGAACTGGTGTTGTCCAGCAAAAATACATGTTGTCAAAAAACATGACCCACTTTGTCACAGGAAGGACATAGGCAGGCTTATGCCCAGACCCATAGCTTGTGCTGCTCAGAGCTCCATGCTCAGTGTCACTTGTTTGCACTCTTTCAGGTATTATGTTGCTCAAACCATTCAAACAATAACATGCACTTAAGTATTAAAGTATTAATTACACGGGATTAATATAGTTTTGATTCTGCTTCTTTATCACATTTGACATAATGTAAACACAGCAAGTGATGACATATACTGGAAAACAAATTATGTTTCTTAACTGAAACGCAAGCAGCTATGAGGAAATGCACGTCAGTCTGGTTTCAGGTGGCATCTTGGCTTCTTTTTACAGGAGTGTCAAGTAAATTGTCTTTCAAATGTCATCGTGACTGAGAGGCAAGAAAGGCTGGATCCTCCCATTCGGATGTTTCCGTCTTAGGAAGAAGCAGTGAATCTCTATGATGCCCATGTCCTAAATCACAGTAAGGGGACCTAGAGAACAAAGGTAAATGCTTTTCTTCTGGATTCTTCACACAGGAAATCAGATTAGCTCCATGGAACATGGTGGGCTTGTGTTGTGTAACAGAGATTGAACTGTGGGTGTTTGCTTTTCCTCATTGCTACAATAGATATTTAAATGTCTTCCAAACTCAGAGAAGATATTTGTTTTCTTGTAGCACCTGGTCCCATCTCCATTGTGTCTTATTTGGTTCCTCATCTCACTGGCTCTGTGACTCTTCTTGTCAGATCCACTGGCATCAGTGGGATTTGGTGTTTAACAGCAGCAAGTGTAAGATTCACATCTCTACAGCACCCTCAAGTTGAAAAGGCCTTGAATCTGCATAAGCAAACCCCAGACTGCCCTATGGGGTCCAAATGGTTCCTTTCTTGTGCTGGATTTGGGCTCGTTTCCATCACTGGACATCTCTGTGAGGTGTTACTAGAAATGTCTGTATTGCTCCTTTGCATGCAGATGGACATTGGAAGATCGATGGGATGGGTTTCCCTCTATAGATAAGAGACAAATATATCAAGCTCTGCACTTGGAGACATGCTGCCCACCCCTCTGAACTAAGTTGCAGTAATAAACTTTGGGGGATTCTTCTGCTTGTAGGCAAATGTGGGCATGGGCAAAAGCAACTGAACGTGAGGAAGGAAAGCACTGGAGGCTCAGTGAACACAGCTTGACAGTCAGTGCTGCAAGACCCTTTGCAATTTGCCCTGGCAGCCTGGGAGCTCTAAGACTTCCGGTGGCTCCTTGCTTGAGTGTGCAGTTTCAGACTGTGTGGGGCTCAGCTACTACCTACACCAGCTGAGCCAAATTTGCAGATGAAGCACAGTTCATGTGATGTTCATGGAACTGTTAAATTTCCTTTTGTTCACCATTATTATTGAGAATAATATATCAAAATTAATCATTAAATCCTAATTAGACAGTTTGATTTTTTTTCACAGTGCAATGCTTCAAGTCAAAATTCACTTCTTTTACTTCTGGAAGATTTTGATTCCAGCAAAATTAATACAATCACAACTGCTTCCTGCACACTTTGCTTCCCCTGGTTTAATGCTACCTTTGACAAATCTTTCACAGTGTTTTTTAGTCATGTTCTTAGCTGTTGTGTTTAATATTTTTGTGTATGTGTCAGATCTTCTTCTGTTTATAGTGTTTAGACATGACAGAATGACCCTGTAAGGGTACTGAGAAGAGCACTGTCATCATCAATATTCCTTGTGAAATTTGGATGAGTTCTTTAGAAACCATCACATGGCACCTATATTTTGAGCACTGGGATTTTCTTGTACAGGGATGTCCTGCAATTGTCACCTCTTTATTTCCAAGAATATCACTAGAGTACATTTCCAAGCATACTTTTAGAAACTTATTTCCAGCTAGTTGTATTTGCAGTGCCCAGAGCATAGAATGGTATGTTATGTTTAGAAGCCCCCTTTGTACAGACTGTGTGCTGTTTGTGGGCAATAGCAAAAACATGATACAATTTGCAAGTGTTTTACACCTTAAAACAACACCATAAACACAAGTTAAATATTTCAAGAAGCATAGTTCCCTAATTCTATGTCTGTAGCATTTCCAAGCCTCATCCTATCCAAATCCTAAATTTGCAGGGGCATAGGTTTGCAAAAGGTCTTTGCTTAAGACCCTAATCATGGGAAGTCTTTCAGGGTAACAACTTGTTTGCTTGAAGTGCTTGTCCTCTCATGCTTAGTTTGTTTGGGACACAGAGAGATGGAGTGGCTTCCAGAGAAAGAGGTCAATGCAGAGAAAAAAGCCAGAGAGATACCTAAAAATTACAGGAATAAACCAGATTTTTATTAACATTTGGAATTAAACCTCTTTGTTTGTTTTTTCTATTTTTGTATTCCACAGAACAAATTCCATTTGAACAAATGCAATTTGCAAGCAAAATGATTTAAACACAAGTGCTTAATTGTCTTGAGAAGGAAACTTCAGATTGTGTAGCCCCTTAATACCAATACACCTTTTATAATCAATAGTCAGTGCCTTGGGATTGAAGGAAGTATTTAAGTTAGCCTTCAATGCTAACTTTTCGATCTGAATGATTTGGAGCCTATAATTTATTTGCTGGAGAACTCAGGCTCTTCCATTTAAAAGAAAAGAACTCAAAATTTATTTAAGGACTGTCCACACAGTGAGATGTGGCATGCATAATTATTTGCTCAAGGGAATAATCAGAATGGGAATAAAGTTGTGGTACAGATTTCACTTCATTAACTGAAAAGGATAAATAAGTTACATGCTTGAACTTTATTCTCATGGCTTTGGGATCTTTTGTTTACTTAAGGTGTTAAATTTTGTATCAACAGAATTACAATTCAACTAGTTTGCTTACTAGCAGTTAATGTATGAGAAAGGGCTGTCAAATGTTCACCAGAATGATCAACAAAAAATTGATTTTTTTTCTGAGCAGATCTTTTCTGAATTTCCTTCTTTTATTTCTGTTGTTTTCCCTTTTCCCACTACCTGCTATGCAAACTATGGCTGTTCACATGTTCGAGTTCACATGTTCTAGTTGGTGTTATTTTGAGATGTGTTTGCTTTAGGTCCACAGTGCAAGTACTTCAGTTATGCAGCTTGGCTTCCTATGTTTCCCCCTCAACTGAAGGAAAGAGACAGGCTCTTCAGAAAAACTGCTGCTTTGATATGCTCCCTGGAGGAGTTTCTCACTTGCAATTATCTACAGAAGTCGTCTCTGGAAATGAGCCTGCTAATTTTGGCACTTAAAGATACTCCGAAAAACATTCCCCGCCACTGCCCCAGTGCCTGAATTAGCTCTTCTTTTTTATTATTTTGGTTTATTCTGTTCATGCTCTGGAATGTCTATCACCAGTTCTGACATCCCCCTTGTTACCTGCCTCCCATCTTTCTTTGTAATTCCTACTGCTAAATCTCTTGTGCTCCCTCACTCCATTCATCCTCCTGACTCCTTAGATTAAGAAATTTTCTTTTCTCCTCCCTCCTACATTTGTTCTGCCTCAATCCCTTCTTTTTTTGGACACTCAGTCCCAACAGGCATTCCCCCCCAAATTACTGTTTGCTATTCAGTGTGTTTCTCCATTTTTCCAGTGTCTCTCTGAGCTGACTGCCTTGTCTCTCTTTTAAATCCCTTTTTGATCCTCTCCAGTCCCCTTCTGTCAATGCTGCCCATGCTGGAGATCACAACACAACACAAACACATACATTGCTTGAAAATGTTTGAAGGCAGTTATGCGTACTTGCACCAGCTCTATATGTTTAACTGGTTTGCTTGTCAGACATCCTCAAAGCTACATTCATCACCAAATGGAGATAAGAAAGGAGGTTTTCTCTCAGGTTCAGCTGTCTGCAGACACTGGCTTTGGTTTGTTTCTTCTGTCTTCCACTATAACATGGGACTCATTGCATCTATTTCCAATATTATCTGGACATTCCAAATAGCAAATACCTGTTTTTTTCAGACAGCAGAAACACAGCATCCTTGGTCTCCCCCAGTATGCTGCTAGGACACACCATAGTTTTTGTGGCCTCTTGGACTGCAGTCTTACGGCTGTTACAGGATGCTGGGGAGTGGTGGGTGATCTGTGGTGCATGGGGGACAGTGAGCATGCATTATGTGGATTTTCATGGCCAAACTCAATGGGAGGGGGACTTTACCAATCCAGACACACTGAGACTCTCATAGTGAATGTCTGTATTATTGTAGTGTATTGATATCCAGTGTTAGCACGCATTCAAATAGGCTATTTAGGGGGGTTTGATGAAAATACAGATTGTGGGCTAAGGCAAAGGGGAAGAAATGTTAACTTTAACATGCATTTCTGAAGATGCAAAAAAGAATGGTGCAGATCCAGCACAATAAAGCCCCCACAGTTTCTGCACAGTCAGGTTCATACCTATAATGGAAATGCCAAATAGTGTTAGCAATTTGCAAACTCAGTGAATCTTGTGATGCACAAGGAAGGACAGAGGTAGAAATGGTAGTCAAGGACAAGCACTTTGGCTGCGGCTGGTTTTGAGTGAATCCATCTTTTGACATAGAAGATGCTCTGAATCTTCACAGAAGCATTAGCTGATTGCCATTTTAAGGGGGGTCATTTGATCTCACTTCAAAACAGGCACTGGTGGAGCACCTGTTAACTCATCTATGGTGGCACCCTGTAAGTATTCATCTTCTTCCAGTGGCTATGAACACCAGGTTAAATATAGCCCTCCATGCAGGAGGTGGCTATAGTCTAGAGAGGTGAACTGCACCTTTGTGGCAAGTGCCTGCTCAGTACAAACAACGAGGACTTTACCTGCTTCACTGCCAACTTGAAGGTTGATGCTTATTTCCATTTCTCTGTTTCTGAAGTGTCAATCTCCACCCGGATATCTTTTGCACAGGGATCTGTTAGTTCAGTACATTTGTTGTATCAGTTGTTTTAGTGGCTCCTATTTGATCTGATCATACTTTAGACCCACAAGTCAGTATTAGAATCAGCAGCAGAATCTATAAGCTTATTTAAGTTTTGTGGAAAGAAAGAACAGCCCTGTTTCTTTCCTCGGCATTATCAACATCTACAGTCAGAGCATCAATAAAATTTTGCATCTTTTTCTCCAGAGAGAATTGTTTTCCAAGCAAAGTGCAGTTGTATAAGATTTTTATCACAGACAGGACCCATCAACTAGCAGAAACCTGGAGTGTTAGGAGTTGAGAATACACACCTGAGGTGTCCCTAAAAGTCCTACTGCAGTATGACTAGAAACATTGTTTGGAAGCAGAACTGATTCTGGTAGCAAATCCTTCTCCTTCAGCTAACACAGTTTTGAAAACCAACCAAAGAATCTAGTCATGGGGTTTTATTCTGGCTTATATAGACCAATACTGGAACTTTCTAATGAAACTTTCTATGATTTAGCAGCTGGTATCAGCAGCCAATGACACAGTGAAAGTGGCAAGAAGGGCTACTTTGCCTCTCAATACTGTGTAAGTTCCTCCATTTTTCTAAGCTACCGACAAATACTTCATCAAGCAGTAAACACCAAAATGAGCCTGCTTCATAACAGTCTCAGATTAAGGATTGGTATCAGTTTAAATGGTCTTTCCATAAAGGGCTCTGCAGTGCTGAGGTTATTAGACATTTTATTGAGAGTTTCAGCTTTTGTACACTGTGCTTCTTGGATCTATGAGGCCAGGAATGGTTAACTGAGGTAACGTCTCTATTGGATCATGAGAGCAAAGTTAGAGCTGCATGAATATTAGGACAGATCAAGCTTCAAATAAGAAAAAACAATAACTGAAAATTAATTAGCCAAACCCTCAAATCTAGATACCTAAATTTTGGATCTATCTTGTATAATCAGATGGATGCAGAGATATAAAGAATAATACCAGCTACTTTGTATGTTACCTTCTATTCAATTGCAGAACATCCTATTCTTTTCAGTAAAAAAATGCTGAGCCTGGCCTTATTTACCCTGAATTTCATGCACAACTGACTTTGCAAGTCTGAAGACAGAAACTATTTGAGAAAGAAAACATCCTTGACCCCATCTTTCCATGATTTTGTTTTCTATTCACAATTAGCTTCCCTATATCACTGTGAGAAACTGCTGTCTTTTCACAGATAAAAGGACCAATACAGACAAGAAGAAGATGACAAAAAAGAGAAAGAATATTGTATATGGGAGATGGCAATGATTTTGAGGGAAGCATTCCCTTGTATGCACCTGTTTCTAAGAGATTTTTACCATTTTCCATCTCCCCTTTTTCGGAAGATTTAGCTTTACCTTAAAACTTACAATTGTGATCCTTCAGCCCAAATTTGTCATCCTACACTGATATTTCAAACTTCCAAACAAACAAGAGGGATTTGGAGTGGGGTGGAAGGAGAGATTTGTGCGCTTAGCTTCAGATTTACTGCTGAAGGCTTTATGATTTGCCCTTGGACATGGCAAATAGCCAAGTTTCAGGATGGTTGTCAGAAACCTGAGTTAGACTGTAATTAGATGTTTAGTAGTCCCAGTCAGCTGACAGACAGCCCAAAATTCAGACTGTTTCTGTGAAATCCAGATGCTCCTTGTTCTAGTGGTGAGGGCAAAATGCAGGAGAGAATTGACATCCTTTTTTTGGGACTCCACCCCCTGCATTTTCCTTTCCATGACCCTGCTTCCTCTGTGGGTCCTCCTTCTGCTGCCTCTGCTTTTGCCATTGCTTTCAATAAGGCTGAAGCAAGTTCTGCTGATGCCACTGTGGCAGAGAAACGGAATGAAAAACAGCAGCAGCGGTCACCACTGGAATCATTTCCCATCACAGGGCCATCTGTATAAATTCTGTCTGTGCAAAAAACTGACCCTTTTTCTTTCCAACACAAATTAAACTCTACAACCTGAAAAAACTTCAGGCATTGCTTCCTACTGAGCAGAAACCTTGGAATAGTACTAGTTGGCATGAACCAAAGTTGTGCCAGGGATTGTCTTAATGATTAATTGGTGTGGATGATCCCTGTGCTCTGGCACTATTCATTTTACTTCTAGAGATGGAGTTACTACAGCCCACCTGTCTCAGCTCTACAGCAGGACCCTGTCTTGCAATAGAGGAGCCACTTGGCCTAGATGTCTTGAGGGGCTGAATCAAGTTGCAGTGCCTGTTTCTGTGAGGGAAGCCCCAAAGTTCAGGATATTTCAGGCATGAACGCTCACCCTTTCCCCCACCAAAATAACTGCAGAAATCTGGGATCTATATTCCAGCTCCTTGCCCAAAGCTACCTTATCTGCAAACCTAAGGGCAGGTGAAATTCTCCCCAGGACTCAGCTAGCATTGACCTGGAGTTGCATTATTTGCAGAATCTTTGTGCTTTAGGCATATTAGAAAGAATGTGGCCAAACAGTTCCAACAGTTTGCAGAACAGGATTCCAGTATCTTGTCTGCTTTGGTTTTGAAAATGCAAGTGCTCTCAACCACATCCTACATAATCTTGCGGTGTTTTCTTCCACAAGGCAAGGCAAAATGCCAGCTAGAAGCTGAGGAGGAAACTGGCAATGAAAACATCTCTTTGTGTTTCAAAGGGCTCTTCTTACTTTCCAGACAAATTAAAAATAAAAAAACCCTGTATGCTTCAGTTGAAAGAGTAAACCAAAGACATTATGCACTTGTATAACCTGTCTTCAAATCCGTGCCAGATTTCCCCTCAATGCACCCCGAGTTGTTCTGTGAGGTGACTCAAGAGAGGCAAAGGGCTTCTGGGTTCATACCCAGGGCAGGTATCCTTCAGCACTTCAAGACTCCAGCTACTTATTTAGTGTCTTTAATATTGATTGAGGAACCCACCCTGGGGCATCCAAGCTTGGCAGTTGTTTGGCTAAATCCATGGGTGTTTCTGTTAATCTGTTTGCCTATTGTATTGCATTTTAAAAAGAAGGATCTTCTCACAATGAAATTTCCTATGTGAACTCCTTTCCTGCCACGTCTCCACCACACCCATATGAATATAGTAGAAAAATAAAAATTTGATCTTATACCTGTGCACCTATGCAATCTACAATATCCCGAGGTTAGAAACAGGTTGTCCTGGAAGTCTGGTTGCTCATTGGCTTGTACCAGGTAAGTACAATGACCTTTACGTTAGAAACTATGTGTTGTATGGGTTTCAGGAGAATGCTTTGTGCTTGTGATCAATACATGCAAAAACATGATGGAAGTACGATAACTCTGCCATAATGTGAATACTGCATATTTATGTAGCTATTGAGTCATACCACCAGGGGCGTTCACAGGGTCAGTTGCAGATATGCACATGTGGTTATCTAGTCTCTCTGGGACTGTCAATTCTAATGCATGATTAATTTTATTCTAATACCGGTGTTTCAAGTACAAAAATGTGCCTAGATCTGCAGTGGATATAAAAGGAGCCTAAAGTGACTGCTCAGAGGCAGATATGTGCATTGTAAACACTGCAAGTTATATGAAATTAATTCTGCCCTGTGAGACCATCCCGGGTTAAATACAGAGGTATTTTGCCGAAATTACTATTATTAGGCTAAATTGACTGTGTTCATTAAAAACAAAACAAAATTAAAAACAACAACAAAAACACACCAAAAAAACCCCAAATACAACAAAACCAAATAAAAAACAAAAAAAAAACAAAAAAAAACAACAAACCCCAGAACTGGAAAGTGTAATACTGACTCAAGGCAAGATGCATTTCCAGAGGACAAGCCTGCTTTACCTCTACAAAGAGGTGCTCTGGCTCTTGCGAGTTCAGCAAATAAATTTTGGGCAGTAGGACTAAAAACCCCAGGAATGGAGAAGACATAAGAATCTTAGATCTGCTCCAGAAGTGCTGATGGATTGCTGTCAGGGACTGGTGGCTGTAGTCCACAGCGAGTGTTTGAAGAAGTCAGATCTGCATAGGTGACTACTTTGGTAGACATGCACATGCTGTTTTACAATGGTTTCCTCTACGTGCCTCTGCAGGTATTACTACCAATAAGCCATCAGTCTTCAGAAGGCCACCTGCTTGCCAATAGCATGGATTTCTGAAGGTGACTTGCTGACAGCTGGGCCCACCAGATAATCACAGGGTGTTGGAGCTGGGGCCTGCCCAGGGGTGGGAGAGCTGCACCTCTTCCTGGAAAAGTAAAAGAATAAGTCCTGAGGCTTGGCACATCACAGTCAGAGGGGAGTATCTGTAGAAAGGATATTGTTAACATAGCTGTGGCTCACACAGAAGTGGGGAAGGGACCTTCTGGGTCACTGAACCTTCCCAGATGGAATGCCAGACCTACTGTCATGGCCATACTGATATCGATACCTGAGTTACTAGCCTGGGGCTCACTCAGATCTATCTCCAAGTGCTGTATTCAGTGCTGGCTGAAATGCAGTCCATCAGCAGTTTCATACCTCTTCTGCAACAGGCAGAGCACACCTGAGCTCTTTCTCCCATTGCTTTCATGAATGTTACATTTCTCTCATTCCTTTGGATGATTTTGGAGCATGTGCATCCCAGGAAGTTCCACAACTCTACAAGATGCTATTCATAATGGAAAAAAAATCTTGTGGACTGTTTTTCACAAGTTCACAGTATGTGGGTGAATATTAGGATGTATATTAGGTGAATTTACTAACCACATCTGGAGAGCTATTTGTGCTCTTAAACAGTTGCATATATGTGCCTGAGCTCTTTTGTGGATCTAGACCTCTCCACATGCTTTTAGCTGCACTTTCTCATGGAGGTACTCGGGCTTGAAAACACTTAAGCCAACCTTTTTGAACTCAAGTGCCTAAATTAAGTGCTCTCTTCCCGCTTGATGCAGATGCCCGAAGTCTTTTGCCCCAGCAGCAGCAGAGCTTTGGCGCTAACAGCCGTCTCTGCGGTTCTGGGACTTGGCAGGCGCTGGGGCGAGCACGTTCCTCAGTCCGTCCCGATGCTATCGTGCTCATGGCTCACAGCCTGCTCGGGGGCAGCTTTGCTGGATGCACCTGGCAGTGTTTAACCTGCTGGGTCAGTTCGGAGTAGTGGGTCCCTACGTGCTCCCAGCAGTGAACTTCAGCCGTGCGCATATCCCGCCTTGTGTCCCGCAGCCTGAGTAACCTGCACACCCGGTTTCTGGGAGCGGCCCTGGGCTGCCTGTAACCGCGATGACGGGGCTCCCGGCCGTGTCAGCGGCGCCCCCGGACGCTCCTGTGGCGCTGCCGGTGCCGCGCCCGCCCGAGCCAGCGCCTCCCCCCGCAGGGCTCCCCAGCGCACCCCCTGCAGAGGCAGCAGCTCCCGGGCGGCTCCGGTGCTGCCGCAGCTCAGCAGCGAGTGCCCGGCAGCCCGCAAATCGTTCGTTCTTGTGCGAGCCTTCCGTCTGCGGGCACTTCGGCCGGGACGGGCTTTCCTTTAGGGGGCTGGACAAG
>VZRW01001106.1:0-37389 GCA_013398125.1 Aegotheles bennettii | reverse complement strand
TTTTGTTTTGTTTTTTTTCAGCTAGTGAGCACACTTCTGTCAGTGCTCCTATTCTACTTTTTAAAATTACAAATATTTTTTAATGTTGATGAACTGTCCATATCTGCTAACTTTTTGTAAGCAGAATGAAGCCTGTTCTTTAATTTCTTTAAATAATAATGGCCAGTTCTGACAGAAACATAACATTTCAATGTAGTGACTACAAAAATAAAGGAAAGCTCTCCTAATACACCAGAATTCTGAAGCAGTGCAGATCAGCATAGTGAAGTGGTTGTGCACTGGGAGTCCACATCAATAACATCCTCAGCTGCGCCAAAACCCTGGTGCAAGATTTTCTAGTTTAGTCAGCATCCTGAAGTTGAATTTGTGGTTAGGTTTGATACCATACAGGTGAAAACACTGAGAAAGGTTGTCTTTAAATTCTTCTATCAGCTTAACTCTCATGGTATGTTTTACCATAAGTAAATAAAGAGTATCAGAAAAGTGAGTGATAAGGTATATGACAGACAGCAACTTTCTTGACTTTATTTTTGTGATCTTCCAGACTGGGACACTAGTAGCCGTGTAAAGTTACTGCTTTATGTGATATTGGTATTTTTTAAATAACTGCTTTAAAATTTGATTGGTAATGGTTTAGACTTAATTTGAAGTAAAGGAACAAAGAAAGTTGCTGAAAATAAAAATCACTCCTCACTTGTCCATGTGGGAGCATAATGTTTGTGGAGAAAAAGTATAGTCCTTCCAGTTTCTAGCTGTTATTACACAGAGTTGTTACTTGCTGTTGAGCAAGATGATCCAGAAGAGCTTGCCTGTGTTTGATCTGTTAACAGAACTAATCTAGCATAGTTATTGTGTAAACCGTAATTACACTTGCAGCAGGTTTTTGCTGGTATGGCTTGAACAAAATGCCTCAAGGTTAGAAAAAACAAACAAACAAACAAACAAAAAAACCTGCACATGAAGTGACAGAAGCACTTTTACTGTTCATTATTCAATATGCATTGTGGTATTTCTAATCACAGTATGATTTATTTTTTTTTTTTAGAGCCACGTCTCTCTCTTCTCTCCCAATCTCATCAACATAGGTTTAGTAGAAGAGCTAAAGCATGAGTTGAGGCTCTCATCATGTTTGAATGCAAGAGTCTGTTTTCCCTTATTTTTCAGTAGTGAAAAATAATGATGTTGTGGAAGATAAGGTTGAATGAACTTCCCCTGCTGTTGTTTGTTTGTTTAAAACCAGACAGAGTCTAAGAAAATTGATTTCCTGTTTTAAAATGCCCATTTGATATTACTTCCTCCTTTTCATATCAACATATTGTAAAGGTCTTTATATTCTGAAATTCAATGTTTTAATGAAAGTGCTGGAGTTTGAGATTATCAGTGTTTGCAGCTGGAGCCCACAAAACATTTTAAGTTTGTTCTATCAATTCTTTATAAATGCTAGCTGTTTTATACCTTTAGAGGTTTAATCAGTTTAAAATATACTTGCATCGATGCAGTAAGGGTTAAGGAACTGACCTGTTGTTCAATATTATGCATGTTCTATGTAAAATCTATTACTAGCTTAAAGGGGTAAAACAAGTGCTCATATCATAAGCAAACCATTCTGTTGTGAATTCTGAGTATTTATATTCATAAATAAAAACCCAAAGCTTTTTAAATTTTTGCTGGAATAAATTGATGTTTTTGGTCAAATTTTAGTATTTCAGGAATGTTATGAATTGCAGTTGTTCTATTGAAGAAAATATTTCTGGCTCTATTGAGACTTGGCTAGGAATTGCTAGTCTGTTCTTGGAGTCATCAGTCATTTGTGCTCAATCAAAACCTAAAGTATCCTGCTTAATTTGTTAGATTAAAAACAGGGGAAAAAAGCAGTAATTGTGTGGTGTGGGGTTTTTTTTTTTGGTTGTTGTTGTTGTTTTGTTTGTTTGTTGTTTTTTTTAAATTGAGCCAGAATAGTCTGGAGCTTCATTCCAGCTCTTACAGACTTTGCTCCAGTTCAGAGCAGACTTGGAAGAGAATCAGCATTGGCCATTAGCCCACATTCTGGGATATTTTCCTGTACTGAGCACAAGAACAAAGTCCGCTCCAATTAGTTCAGTCTAATTTTATCACCATATTACTAAAGTCAGTACAAGATAAACATAAAGAAAACATATGTATGGTAAGATAATAGAACAGTAAAGTAAAATTAATCTCCATCTGTGATGCACTTAGGAAAGTGGCAGGGCATACAAGCACATTTGTAGCTTTGTAATTGTGGCAAGATACAGTAATATTTTTTTCAAGGAGTTTCCAAAGGAATTACAGTTATTGCTTCGTTTCACAGTGAAAAGTTGTGTAACACTATCACAGTAGAGGCCTCTGTGTACTGAACTGATTATTTCCGTTTAGAGTCAAGGAGAGTGACTTAAAATTTGTCACTTTAAGAGATGGTGTGCAGTGGCTTAATGCTGATGATATTTTTGTGTTTAAAACAAAACCTAAAATACTTTACATGATTAATAAATTAAGCATGGTAATTGGGGATTCTTTTGCCTCAGATTTCTACATATCCTCAAGTGGAGGCTGCATTTTGGGGGTGGTGGAAGTGGGGGGAAGTGGTATGGGTGTTGTATAGATTTAGAATGAGACTTCAGTGCTGTAGTATCTGAAAATGCTTGGAAAAAAATGTTTTTTAACCAAAATGGGCATGTGAACAGGATAGGGTTTATGTCCTGGTTTACAGCATTGTATTGTTGCTTGTACATCTGGTTACTGTATTCATGTCCTACTCTTTCTGGCACTTTACAAAGCTTTTTCCTTTTCTATAGCAAGATGGTTTATAGGTGCCATAAATTACTCCATCAGTGAGGATTTTTTTTCCTGATTCAGCAGTCTTCAGATCAGTGTGTACTAAGGTTTTGAACTTTGAACTCTGCAAGGGTAACTGATGAGGTGTGCAGTTGATTAACTTACTAAATAATTTTCATTTGGAGTTAAGGTTGGGCTAAACTTCAGCAGTGGGGTTTTCGCTGTAAGTTATTTTGGCATTGGTTGGAAAAGGGTATTTTTAAAGCTAGATTAGCTGCAGAATTTTTATTAACCACTATAGGACTTGCTAGCCCTTAATGTGGTTCAGGAGTTTTAAAATGTCATAAAGAAATCTTTGCAACTGGAATAATAATTTGGTAAGCCATATAACTTTTTTACATAAATGGTTGATTAATATGCTAGCTAGTTACCTCTCAAACCACAGAAACCTATTATTACTCAATTGGGTAGAAAAGGCTGTAGTAAGAATTACTTTTCTAAGCCCTTACCCATTCTTTATAATTGTTTCCATAGACTATCCTTAAATTTTTGTTTGTCCAGCTCTTGCCAATCTGTGTGTGTCTAGCTCTGGATTCAGCCAGACATGTTTCATCTTCAGCTGCTGGCTGCCTGCAGTGTATGGAGGAGAGCCACCGGTTTAGGGGTGAGAAGATGCTAGTTGTATGGAAATGGCAGCTCGTGGTGTAACCTGTTTTACTGGTTTAAGAACCATTCCTAGAAAGTATGGTGGGCAATTTAGTGAAGAATCACATGTTTAAAAGTGATCATGCAGTCTCTTTGAATCAGGGATAAAGAAGAAGTAAGTCCTCAGCAGTACAGTCAAGTCACTGTCTAAAGTCTTCACATGAACTGTTTTAAAACAGTTAATAAACACTGTGTAGTTGTGCTAATGCAACTATAATAGCTGTTGTCAGGTTTTTGCTTTTGTGCCTTCAAGGAGAGCAACTCAGAGTTCTTGGTAGTGTAAATTCATTTAGAAACATTGTTTGCCCTATTTTTCTCACGTATATAATGCTCTGAATAGTTGAAACATCAAGATGCTGGGAGTTTTGGTTTTGTTTTGTTTGTTTTTTTCTTTTCCCAAAAAGCACTACTGAAGAAACCATTTTAGCAGCAACAATTCAGAATATCATAGCCCTAAAGTAGTATAAAAATACTTTACCTTGTTTGTATCAATTGTTTGTTCTAAAAATATTTACTGATGAGCAAGTCTAGAGTCTCTAATATTTTTTTCAGTCTCCATTATTTTCCAGTCAGTGGGGATTTGACTAGTGAGAATGGATGCTACTGACTCTGTTGTTTGTTTATTTATTTGTTTGTTTTAATGTGATATCTGCCATTAGCCGCACTGATTTTTTTTGGAAGCATAGTATTGTTGACTGTGAGAGTGTGTCCGAACTTTTCTAAACTATTATCCAGCCATAACAGCTACCTGTATTACTATGATTACCATAGATAGTAAGAAGGAAACTTAAATCCTAATCTAATGTTATTTCTGCCTCTGGAATAGAATTCTCTCGTAATAAGCAGAAAACAGTGAACATTATTTTGAAATACTTAAAACAGATTAAAAAATATGTGTTATATACCTTAATTGCAAATTATAAAGAAGTCCTTAAGTACATCGTTTCAGATTCTGCTGTAATTGATTTCTTAGTTGCTTCTGCTAGCGATGGCTAAGACTGGTAATGGTATTTCTGAGTGAGTTTTGTCCATGGATCATGCATCATACCTTAACTGCTGTGCTTGCAGTGGAGGACATAAGAGCAGTACTGTGCTGCTAGGAAAATTAGCTGTGTTGAGCTGGTGACCTGTTAACTCCCCGAACCTCTCCCCCACCCCAGGTAATAAACCCCAGGGAAATTCTTCCTCCTGATTCAAGGGAGGCTAGCTGACTATGCTTCTGCATGGTGCTGCCTCTTTCTTGAATTTAGCGTGCTTAAGGTTTGTTGGTTTTGGGTTCTGTTTTTTTAGGGGAAGTGGGAGTTAAATGCACTTCTCCACTTACTCACTGTTGCATCTTGCATCATAGTTTGAGCTTGCAGATTTTTAATCTAATAGAATCAAAGTGTTACTTCCTCTCTAAGAAGATCAAATTAATAGAAAAAATTATGACTTCATGCTAAGAATTTTATTAATTCACTTATTAAAGGCTCCTCTTTCATTTTTGGGAAGTCATATTAGAACTGAACAGCAGGAGAAGGTTAATCTGGGGAAGGCTGAGAGAACTGGAGCTTGGAGAAAGATGGCAACCCTGAAGTTAGACTTGTATTTACCATTCCTCTGCATCCTTCTTCTGACAAGTGATTCAAGAGATACTGTTACATAGGCTTTCAACATCTGGAAGATGTTTAGTTACACCATATAGTGCTCTGTTTTCTGTGAGCAAGCATACAGCTGATGACATTCTAAATAGGGAACACAGAATGAACCTGGTGATTTTAAAAGTACACCTTGATCTTCAATTCAAGATTTGAAACTTCCCTATAAACCTTGCATTTTACATATTTAAAAAAACAGCCTGGCATTCCTAATCTTTCCGTGTTGGGTTTTTCTTGGATTGCAGATATAGTGGGAGATTTTTCTCAATTCTGATGAGATTTTATTCACAGATTTTATTCTACATTAACAAATACTGTGCAAATAGAATTGAAGTAGTTTTATTTGTTTTAACATGCAGCTAGTTGAACGCTGGAATGTGTCCATTCCTCTCAATTCTTGTGCAAACCTGAGTTACTTAAAGTTTGGCTACAACAGTAGCAGACGCTCATGTGGCAGCCCAGACCAAACATTCTTTCCTGCTTCCATCAGCAGTGCGCATTCTTCATTTAAAGGTCAAAGTAACTTAACTAGTAAGGCTGACTCATGCAGATGTGGACTACATGAAATCAGTGTACTTTTGATTGTGCCCCCTTTGCATCGATAGTAAGAGTTTCTTTTTGAATCGATGAATTTGATGTAATCACAGGCAATGAATTAAAATACTGACATATTGGAGTTTCAGTCAGGATGATAGTACCTCAATGGAAAAAGATATACTCCATAGATGATAACAGATTTGCTGAAACTAGCTCATAAAACTGAAAATACTCAAATATTCTTGCAAACTATTTTTATCAGGGGTGTTTAAAGAAAAACAAGCCTGCCCACACGGAGACTTGAAATTTCTCTTGCAGCCAAAGATGTCTTTTAAAACATGTTGTTCCTATTCTGGCTTTATAGTTTGTGCTGTGCAAAAGCACTGTGTTTATACTTGCTTATATACCTCAGTCAGTTACAACAGACATGTTATATGATGTGTTATACATACAGAACAGTAATGTTTATGCATTGCACAACCCTTTTCACAGAATCACAGAATCACAGAATTCTAGGGGTTGGAAGGGACCTCGAAAGATCATCTAGTCCAACCCCCCTGCCAGAGCAGGGTCACCTAGAGTACATCACACAGGAACGCATCCAGGTGGGTTTTGAATGTCTCCAGCAGAGGAGACTCCACAACCTCTCTGGGCAGCCTGTTCCAGTGCTCCGTCACTCTCACAGTGAAAAAGTTTTTCCTGATATTCACATGGAACCTCCTATGCTCCAGTTTGCAGCCATTGCCCCTTGTCCTATCATTGGTCGTCACTGTAAAAAGCTTTGCTCCATCGTCCTGACCCTCACCCTTTACATATTTGTAACCATGGATGAGGTCACCCCTCAGCCTCCTTTTCTCCAAGCTAAAGAGCCCCAGCTTCCTCAGCCTTTCCTCATAAGGGAGATGTTCCACTCCCTTAATCATCTTAGTGGCTCTGCGCTGGACTCTCTCAAGCAGTTCCCTGTCCTTCTTGAACTATGGGGCCCAGTTCTCTCAGTTTTCTCTCAATTCTAGTTGTTTGCTTACAAGTTTCAGTTGTACCATTGATTCTGGGTTACCTAGAGTTATTTCATCTTGCTTGTGGACCTGTACATCCACACAGATTGAAAGACATGTCTCCAAACACTTAGAGCTTTTTAACTGTTTCTCCAGCCTCTAGGATGCTGCATTGCCGATAGTGACATGGACTTTTGAAGGACTTAATCTTGTATGATGCATTTTTTATCTGTCCAATCCCTGACTCTAAAAGATAACAGGCCAAATCAGGTGGATTTGGCTTCATGAACTTCAAGAAATGCCATTTCATTTACTGCTTTAAAAAACCCACAAAACCTACAACAAACCTACAATGCTACTATTAACTAGCCACTTTTTTTTTTTTAATTTCAGACCTTTTGTCAGTCCATAGCTAGCTTACATGAAGAACTATTCTTTCCCAAGACAGCTGTATTTTGTAATTAATTCTCTTTTGAAATGCAAAACGGGCATTTTAATTATTTCATGTTTATACATCTTACCATCTGTAGGTGGTAGATTAAGTAACCCTGCAGTAATTTTTCTCATTTTTTGCTATAATCCTTTATGGTCACCTTGGTTTTGTTCTGAAAAGATGTTACTATTTCTGTCTGCTAACTCCAGAATGTCAAAAGGTTGCCTTGATCTTACCTTAGCTAGCATATGCTTTTGTCCTTGCTGCATAAGACAAGTTATAGTATCTGTCAAAGAACAACAGACTTGAATTTTGTGTTTTGCTATAAAATGGTAATGGAATTAAGACACTTGATAGCAGCTGAGATAATCAAGATGGGAAAGAGACTGAGGTATGCTTGTGGTGTCAAGCTTGCCTAAAACTGCAGCAGCTTTGCTTTCTGCCATGTCTTAGGTTACCCTGGTGTAAATTAAAAGAAGTGTTTTGTCAGTTAAAATCAGATAAAGATTATAAGGATTTGTATACATCTCTATTATTTCTGACTAATGAAGTTATACTAAACTCAGACTTGTCTGTCAGCTTGTTTCACGCATAGTTGGCTTTGTTTACTGGCATAATGCTTATGACATGGATGAGCTGGATGACACGTTACAATACTTATGATTGTAGGTCAGTTTTCATTGAAGTAAAAAAAAACTTAATGAAATGCATGGCACATCTGATAACCCAGACAAATACAGAATACTTTAATGATGCTGTATTGTGTTTTAAAATAACTGTATTTCGTTAGAGAATGACATGTGAAATTTAAAATGAGGAAAATAGAAATTTGAAGCTTTCTACATCTAGAAACTGATATTTGTAATGGTCTGTTTAAAGGAAGAGAATTAGTGTGCAATCATCTCTTTTCTTAGTAGGACTTAGGTTTATTGTCAATTTGCTGTAGGGAGAAATATTCTATGAATTACAGTAATAAATATCTACCCGTTGCATTATTGTGGTGGTTTAGCAAACGGCCAGGGCAAGTCACAAACCAGACAGAGTTTGTTTCTATCACTCCCCCCAAAAAATAGAGGGGGAGTAAGGAAGAACAGGCTCTAGTTGGAAATTAAAAACTAATAACAAATTTAATGGCACAGGGAGAAAGAGTAACAGGTGGGGAGAAAGGGAAAATGCATATGTACAAATATATACAACCCGAGCTCAGATGACCGGCGATACAGGCTGCTGAAAGGTCCTTCACTGCAAAGCCGATGGGAAGAAAAGAGTCCAAACCCCAGCACTCGGTGCAGTTGGAGGCTGCAGAGCACGTGGCGAGCTGGTAACAAAACTGGGCCTTCTCCGGGCTGGTTCCACGTGGCGAGCTGCAGGCAAGGGAGTGCGAGAGCAGAAGAGAGAAGAGACGAAAAGAGGAGACAAGACTGAAGCCGGAGAGACCACGAGGGCAAGAAAGGGAAGCCCCCAGTCCCCCTGGCTTTTATAGAGTCTGGCAGGAAAATGGGTGGAATACTGACACCTGATACCTGACACCCAGACCCCTTTTCACAACAGGGGCCTAAACTCCACCCCTTATTCATTGGGTCCTGGCAGCAAAAGCCAATAAGATTTTTGCCTGCCCCTTTCAAACCATAACAATTATACATGGTGAATTAGTAGTATAAACACTGATCTAGCAAAAGGAAGTGAAGAAACATGAATATTTTACAGTCTATAATATGTGTAATGCATGTTGGTAAAGAATGAATTGGAGATACTTACTGAACACATTCAATTAATGGAAACAGTTTAATACCATTTTATTGAATCAGAATTTGCATTAATATGTCACTTATTTTAGGATTATTGAGTCAGGCTACACAGCGTGTAGTATGCGTTCACTGTTCATTGTCTTATTTTCCTTACGTACTCTTTACAGGCATACAGGATGATATGATAGACTAAACTTTTTGCACTAAAACTATGTCCTAGATATTAAATGCTGCTTGTGGCAGGTTGCAAGTGTCTGGTGTGTGTGTGTGTATATATATATACACTGGGAATGTAAGTTATTAACTCTTCCCTCTTGAGGTAAGGACTTCTCTTGTTTCAGTTTTAGTATTTCTTTTATTTCAGAGGAAGCCCACATCTGAAGGGAACCCCACATTATAAAGAAGAACAATGCGCTCCTTCATTAAATCTAGAAATGAAGAAAGTGCTGGACTTGCAAGCCCCTATCACAAGGTATGTTCACTAATCATGTCTGAAGAATTTTTCTGCATATAGCGGTTACCTGTTAAAAACCGCAAGGGAAGCTGGGTGGCAAAAAAAGGCCCTCTAGTATGTTTTTAGACTTATTAATAGTAAGGACTAATACTTACTAATAGTAAGTTGGTAATAGTAAGTCTAAGGAGGTGAAAATATAAATTGCTATGTAAGAATTCTTTCTTTCTGATATTTTTAGCGTGTAGAAGTGTAGAGTACATGTGTGTTCAGTATTACATTATGTTACTATAAATGTGTTTCTCCTTGGGTTCAAAGTATGCATTAGAGATTTCATGAAGACATAGGTATATAAGAGCAAAACTGTCCATAGCATTTCAACATTTCTCTGGCTGCCTGCAGAGGGTCTGTATTTATTATGGAAAAACTTCTTGTTTACCTCTTCTCTTTTTTGTGATGATTGCCTTCCCTGTAAATAACCTTTGGACATGCTAAGTGTATGTGAAAAGTTGTTGAAACTATATAGCATTTGGGTGAGGTGGAAAAGTAAGAAAGTGCAAATTGGGAAGAGGCCCCATAGAAGAAAATGGATGTTGGAAGAAAGGCAGCATATACTGGAAAAAGCTTTCCCAGGAAATGTCACGTTGTTATCTGCATCCAAATAGATTAAAAATAGTCTTCAGAATTTTGAAGATGTTTTGGGAAGGATTTGGAAGTCTAATTTCTGCTTCATCAATGAGCTTAGACCACAGGCTAGAAAGTGTTGTGGATTATTTACAGCCTAGGCAATACTGGTGATTTTCTAGGATAGATGTATAATGGGTTGTTGACAGCAATGTCTTAAGTTTAGTCAAAAGTGTTAAAATGATCTTCAGCAGTTCATCTGCCAGCTAAATATTTACTCTAACAATACATACTACTTCATGATCTCCGATTCCTGGAGAAGGAGACAGACACCATATTTTGTCAGCTTGTTCCTTTTACTGTCTAGAGGGACTTAAGCATTAGTTTGTAACTCATTTGATGTAACTTCTCAGTATAGTTGCTGATACGAGAGGCAGTAGTATGGTGTTTGTTACATTAATTGATTTTTCCATGACATTGATTTGAGATGCAGTTTTTTGGAGAATGACAAATGCATTTGTTAGTTTGCAGTCCATGTTAGAGGATCTGCTTGTTGCTACTGCTGATGGATTTCTCCATCTTGTTCACTGGGACGGTATGACCAATGGAAGGAAGGCCATCAACCTATGTACAGTTCCATTTTCTGTGGACCTGCAGACTTCTCGAGGTAGCTTGGGTTTTTTTTTAATTGCTTATGATAGTTAACTATTGGGAAAATACTGTCTAAAAAAATATTCCCTGTTCTCAAGTATAGATGAGAAAAATGTGCCTTTTGTAAATGTGACCAAAATAGCCTGTTTAAATTAATTTTTTTTCTGTGGAGTAATACGTAAACAACTGAAAAGCCTGTCAGCTTGCAATATCACTGTGTTCACATTTTTTTAAATTACTGCTATTTTCTCAGCAGGTTCATTTTTGGGCTTTGAAGATGTTTACATCAGAGATATGGAATACTGTGCCACGCTTGATGGCTTTGCTGTTGTTTTTAATGATGGCAGAGTTGGTTTCATTACACCAATGTCAAGTAGATTCACTGCTGAGGTATATTTCCTTTAGTATTTCTAGCATGCATTCTAGAACAAATGTGTTTTCCTTGATCTCTGCATTTTAGTTAGCTTTCTACTTTAAATTCTGTTCAGCTGCAAAGAAATTAAAATTTAGCAACTGCTGAAGAGATAACATAAGAACAAGACTATATTTCATGCCATAATTTCAACTGCATTGTTCTAGGGCTAGTACCTGCCTGGGAGAGCATAATTGAAAGTAGATTTAATTTTTATTTATTGCTTCAAAATGTCAGTATAGTTCTGACGTCTTCTTACTGTCTCTGCCACAGACTTCTTGTTGATAGTTATAAGTGAGGTGATAAGAAGTGTTTTCTGCTATGTCAAAATATCATAGGTGCCGTTTCTAGGTTTTAGATGTAATCAAGTCAAACTCTTCTCGTAGTGACAAGCATACTTTGGAATTTGTTGTAGAGGAATCTTTTGCAGGTTAGGTGTCTTCTTATCTGTAATTCAGCCTACAAACTGTAATACATTTTGTCATTAGATCTCTGTTTTGATTACAAAAAACCCAGAAGGACTTGTGTAATCTGCCCCTAACTCCTTCATGTACTTTATAATATCTGTGATTTCAGCCGTTGCAGTTGGGAATTTATTTTCTTTTGTCTTCATCCTTAGTAATATCTACTGATTTTCTGGACAGTATCAGGGATATTCTTGCCTTATAGGTATTGACTTGCTTTGGTTATTCAGAGCTCTGATAAACAGTTTCCTTAAATACTGGCATCTTTCTGTGATTTTTATTAAGAACAATGAAACCAGTTTTACATATACTGGATCTTGTTTATCTGAGCCATGCCAGTTAATCTTGACATTTGTGATTAGAAATTTCCTGAGTCAATAATGGTCAACTGACAGATCTGTAATATGCCATACATGGGTAGCACAGGGGTAGAAGCTGACTATCACGAATAAAAGCACTGTTTAACCAAAAATTCTGTGAATTCCTTTCTTTGCAGCAGCTCCACGGTGTTTGGGCACAAGATGTGATTGATGGAACTTGTGTGGCAGCAAATAACAAATACAGACTAATGGCATTTGGATGTGCCAAGTAAGTTTTGTAAGGCTGGTCTAATTAGGGGGGCAATGATTTAATTATAAAGCTTTAATACTAGTTTCTTCTTGTCAAGTTGTGTTGCAAGAGCTGTAAAGATGAAAATGATTAGTATTCCTAGAGGTGGTATAATCTGCTCTGTCAAGAAGATAGAAGGGAACAGGGAAGAAATGATTGCCTGCGGGTGTTTTGGGTCCTCCACCACTCTTTGGAAAATATCTTAAAAGTTTGTTTCATGAAGTTCTTTGTGTGTTACTTGACACAGTGTTTCTGTTCTAGATAAATTAAGTATTGGTGAGAAAAAAGCAGCTTTTATTAACTTCCTGAAACTGATGAGAAATCCAAATGGTCTGTAGTCTAACACATGTATGATCTCTTCCAGTGGCTCTGTGCAGGTTTATACAATAGATACCACCACTGGCGCCATGCAGTTTTCTCATAAATTGGAGCTGACACCAAAACAATATCCTGGTGAGCTACTTTTATTGCTAGAATTTTTCAGATGCTTTTAGGGTATGAAAGAATATTTTTGTCCTTGACTAATTAACAGCTATTTGTTGTTTGCCTTATCATTGATAGGTTTAGTATTCACTCCTGCATGTTTATAGTAATTTACTCATGCACGTTTGTTCTTCTAGCTGCTTGTTTTTAACTGACTTTTGGATGTGTTGCATGTGTGTGGGTCTGGGGTTGTTTTGTTCATGTTTTTGGATTTTTTTACTAAATCTGAATCTGATTTAGCAGTTTACAGATAGTGCTTCTTCTGGTTGTTCCTTGTTAAATGCTGCAGATCTTAGTAGTTCCCACATGTAGTCTTGACATTACTTTTCCATTACTCATCTGAGAAAATGAGAGGTTGTTGTCAAAACTGATAATTAATATAATAGGAATGTGAATTAACTTGGAACATCTGATATGTAAGGTACAGAAAAAAGGAGTAATCCAGCACCCTGCTTAAACTGCAGTGAACAAAAGCTCAGCCAAATTTTTTTACGTAATAGTGATGAGTATTGCGGACTTGAGAGTGAGGAACATATAAAGTGGATAAATTACATCCTTGACTGAAAACGTGTATGCTATTAGGTTTCAACAAAAAAATCAGATCTGTAAATAACAGTCTTACAGTTGTGCTAGGTGCCAAAGGAAGAGGTTTCAAGGATGAATATAAAAATCTTCTTTTGTCCAGAAGATCATTTTACCGGAATTGCAGTTTCTGTGGTTGTGTCATAGCACAGTGTATTTCTGGCCTGTTTTCATATATTCTTAGTTTCCTGTGAAACCAAACGTATTGGAAAGAAAACATGAATTCTTCATTTGCAGCTTACTCATTTTAAGATGGTCAGTTTGAATGCAGCAAAGAAGTTAATAAAAAAATCAAATATTTATTTCCTTATATTTTTGTTTCTACTCTTATGGTGAAAGCAGTTGAAGAACGTTCAGTGTTCATTCAGAACATTCACATGGTATTTTACTGTCTGTTTTTAAACAGATATTTGGAATAAAACAGGACCTGTTAAACTAATCAGATGGTCACCTGATAGCTGTGTTGTGATGGTGACCTGGGAATGTGGAGGCTTGTCCTTATGGAGTGTTTTTGGTGCTCAGCTTATCTGTACTTTAGGAGGTGATTTTGCGTGAGTATCTTTAATGAAATTGTAGAATGTTTTATTAGAAACCTTTATTTTTCTAATTAAAAACATTTCATTAGAAACTAAGTAACTGAATTCACTCTTAAAAATTTTTCCCCATTATCATTCCTTAGATATTGGAATCTTTGAATAATATTTAGGAGGGGATCATTTGATATAAATGAAAATCTGTTACTTTCTTTTTGTAGTGGTCTTTTTGGCCATAAAAACAAATTACCCTAAAGGCAGGCTTTTGCAGGCAAATATTAAAATTCCCTTAATGAATCACAGAATCACAGAATTCTAGGGGTTGGAAGGGACCTCGAAGGATCACCTAGTCCAACCCCCCTGCCAGAGCAGGTTCACCTAGAGTACATCACACAGGAACGCATCCAGGCGGGTTTTGAATGTCTCCAGTGAAGGAGACTCCACAACCTCTCTGGGCAGCCTGTTCCAGTGCTCTGTCACTCGCACAGTGAAAAAGTTTTTCCTGATATTCACATGGAACCTCCTATGCTCCANTCCTCATAAGGGAGATGTTCCATTCCCTTAATCATCTTAGTGGCTCTGCGCTGGACTCTCTCAAGCAATTCCCTGTCCTTCTTGAACTGTGGGGCCCAGAACTGGACACAGTACTCCAGATGTGGCCTCACCAAGGCAGAATAGAGGGGGAGGAGAACCTCTCTCGACCTACTAACCACTCCCTTTCTAATGCACCCCAGGATGCCATTGGCTTTCTTGGCCACAAGGGCACATTGCTGGCTCATGGTCATCCTCCTGTCCACCAGGACCCCCAGGTCCCTTTCTCCTACACTGCTCTCCAGCAGGTCAGCCCCCAGCCTGTACTGGTGCATGGTGTTGTTCTTCCCCAGATGCAAAACTCTGCACTTGCTCTTGTTGAATTTCATTAATTTCTCCCCGGAGAATGCTCTATATGTTTGCTGAAAATGTACTGCCGTCCAGAAATCGCAATTCAAACAGTTTATGCTAGACATCTTGACAATTGCATTGCCTTGACAATTGTCATGGGTCAAACAGGCGTTACAGTTTGAGGGGAGATTCAGTATAGAGCCATATGACACTACGAAGATAGGAAGATGATTTCTTACTTTGATGAAGTTATTTCCAAGCTCAAACTTGTTCTGTTAAATTTTAAGGTATCAGTCTGATGGTGCCAAAAAGGACCCTCTGAAGATCAGTTCTATGGTAAATACGAATGTAAATATACTGCAATAAGATGGCTGTTAATTTTTTAAATTATTTTTAGTAAAACATATTTTCAGAAAATTGAGCTGGCTTTCTCTAGCTTTATTATTTTTAAAGAGTAAGACACCTTTACTACACTTCCTAACACCAGTATTGTATTGAAGAAAAAGGGGACAGTTGATGATTTTTTTTTTCGTGTATATGCCTGATCATGAAGTATGCATAATATGCCTTTTCTTGCCTTTGTTTTTAGTGTTAAGAATTAACACTATTGGTTTTTCTTAATCTTCCTTTAAAAAAAAAATAAAAAATTGGGTGCTGTATATCAGAGTACAATGAGATAAGGACAACACTAGTTGTAAATTTACTTATTTTCCTAAAATTACTAGCTTATTTTTGCATGCTGAAGTAGCTTAACTCAGAATGTGCATTCAAGAGAAACTTACTGCTGTTGTTTTAGTATAGATTAATTAATGTGAAATCCTGCTAGTCTGTCAGATAAGTAAATGTTGATAAATGTCAAACACAGACTTCAAGGCCTTTTTTACAAACCATGAGGAATTTTGTACTTCTAGACAACTTGATTTTATTTATATATAGCTTATTTGCTATGCAGATTGGCAATTTTAAACATGAATCCCAAGTGGATGTACATATTTGCAAGGACAATACAATATACCTTTTAAAAAACCCTGAAGACTGACATTCTGATACCACTGAATTTAATGAACAGTAACCAATGTAATTTTGGGGAGCAGGTTTTTTTCATACTTGATTCTGTGGATTTTTTGTTAGTCGTTTTTAAGTGGCAAACTAAACAGCCATCATTACTTATGTGGATATCTTGCATAGTTACTTTTCATTTAGTCAACATTTTTTACATAAAAAAAGAAAAAAAATTAAGCAAAATTCTTACTGTTCCTTGTGGATTTTACTGCTACGAGTCACTTAAGTTTCCTATGATGATACATTTTAGAACACCAAACTGTGTGATTTATTTTTTTTTTTTATCAGTCTCTTGTCTATTCTAAGATCAGTTATGGTAAGTTTCTGTAGTTCTTTTTTTTTCTGAGACTATGTAGTGTCAGTTTGGGATTTTAATTATTATTCTTCTACATTCAGACCTGGGGATCAGAAGGGTATCATCTGTGGGTTATTGATGGGAATTCTTCTTCAAGCATGAAGCCTGAAAGAGATGCAAATAATGAAGCTCGCCAGTTTGGTATTCTGCAGTTTCATTTCATCAAGAGTGCACTCACTGTTAATCCTTGTATGGTAAGGTTTTTGTTGATAAATATATCCTTATTTTAGAAGATACTTCCAGTTTTCAGGTGACCTCTGAGTTATTCTCTTAAGAGGTTATAAGTCTCTTTTGCAGCCATTAGACTGGCTTTCCTTTTTTATCATAGGGTCTTTAGAATGGTATTGATATGCAATACTGTAACATAAAAACTTATGTGATACATAAAAACATAGTGATATAAAAACTGAGAACTGCCTTAACACATTTTTCATATGGTTTACATATAACCTGTTAAGATACTGATTGTGTGTTTTCCTTTTTTTCTGTATATGGAGTTCAAGGTTGATTTAATTTTTGTTGTTTGATTTTGTTTTTAATGTAGAGTAACCAGGAACAAGTCCTCCTTCAAGGAGAAGATCGCTTGTATTTGAACTGTGGAGATGCAACACAGGCTCAGAGTCCCAGAAATACTTCAGCACACTCTGAACATAAGCTTACCAGGGAAAGAGGCCCATTTTCAGACGGCAGTTTAGATTCTCAGGGTTTAAGCACTTTACTAGGACACAGGCATTGGCATGTTGTACAGGTAATTGTTGCCCATATGTGCTCTGTGCTTGCGAGAGTTTATAGGACTGAAATTTGCAGCTGATCTCATCACCCTCTGCCATACCCCTTTTCCTCTAGTATGAGATCATCGAATTTCTATTGCCTCTTGGGTTTCCCCTGATACAGCTTTTTCTTATTGCCAAATGGGAAAGGAATGTTTGCCATCTCAGCTTTATGGCTATGAGTTTGCATCCTAGACAATGAAAAA
Source organism: Aegotheles bennettii (assembly GCA_013398125.1). Classification (NCBI taxonomy): domain Eukaryota; kingdom Metazoa; phylum Chordata; class Aves; order Caprimulgiformes; family Aegothelidae; genus Aegotheles; species Aegotheles bennettii. The sequence continues at coordinate 20,457 of VZRW01001106.1, read as the reverse complement.
ATCTAAATATCTTTTTGGCTTGAGGAAGGAGTAGTTAAATTACTTTCCTGTGCTTTGAAAGGGACAGTAAGTGCAGAATGCAATAAATCCTTTAGGGATTTGTTCTGTAATTTATGCAAGTTGCGTGAAGCATATTCAACTGATGAATACAGCCTTTGGACTTTGACTGTATTTTCAGGCAGTCTTAAATGACATCTATTTAAGCATGTATTTAAAATTTCAGAATATCAAGCTTGCGAAGAATTTCCAGGGGGAGTAATAGGACAGATTCTGTTTTCTCTGTAATATAGAGGAAAAATTAAATAGCTCTTAATCTGTAATTCTAGTCTGTGTTCTTCTGTGCTTGAATTGGTAGATATTTTTCTAAATAAAGCTTCTTAAAAGATACCCAAGATTTTGTTTTTCAGATGGTACCTGAATTGGTATTATTAAACAGCATTTGACTTCAGGCGTGTATGCCAGGTTCTAGATACTGTTGAGTTTCCACTTTAGCTGGCTGGTTCTCTCTTCTGTCTTCTGAAACTGGCATAGGAGTGTTAAGTAATTCCAGCACAATTGGAGTTACTGTGGGGATGAATGTACCCTTGAGAACAGCCAGTGTCTGGGTAATGAGAACACCTACCTGCCTTGCAGACCAAGGACTGGAGTTTGAATTTGGATTTGTGTCATCCTATGTGACATAAAGAATCCAGGATCAAGATTTAATTTGACATAGGCCTGTCAAGTGCTCTCATAACAAGGCTTTTTGGATGCACTGCTGTGTATTTCTGATGGGATTAGAAATTTCATCCCAACACTGGAAGTCCCTCCTGAATCCTGTGTTTATCAAAATTTGTACGTTCCCATGAAAGATTCTGTGGAGGAGAAGTACCTAGAGGGGGAGAAGTGCATATTCTATGACTATTAATCTGTAATGTGGTATTAGCTGTTGTATGTTGTTAGTGCATTTTTGTATTTCTTGTATTAAAAGCAGGCTAAAATTTAGGCTTCAGTAACTTTCTTGTGGGGGAAAAAGGTAATTTTATTTAAAAAAGAAATCCCAACATTAAAAAGCTTTAAACCAGTGTTTTAGAAAAACATGGACATTGTAAAAATTCCTTTAGAACATTGAAGTTAATCACTTCTTTAATGGTGCTTGTAATAGTTATGTGGTTTTGGTTTTCTCTTTTTTTTTTTTTTCTTCAGATTCATAGTACCTATCTAGAGAGCAACTGGCCTATAAGGGTGAGTTATTTTAAGAATATTTTCTTACTTCTTTAAAAGTATTGGATTTTTATAGCTGTCCCTTAGGGTTGGATGAGCTCTGGAAGATGAAATAATTGTTTTAAATTACAGAAAGAAGAATATGTCTTGAGCAGTAAAATAGGAAACATGAAGATACGTTACAGGTTTTGACTCTGACGTTATATTGCCTTGTAGTGATGTACTTGGATAGGATATATAATTTAAATAAACGCCCTCCTAAGGTTCTGTGTTTTGTTTTTTTTATTTTCTCTTTGAACAGTTTTCAGCTATTGACAAGCTTGGGCAGAATGTAGCTGTTGTTGGGAAGTTTGGTTTTGCACATTATTCTTTACTGACCAAAAAATGGAAGCTGTTTGGCAACATTACCCAGGTGAGAGGTTATGGTACTTTATTCATGTGTACTGGGAGGTTGTATTTGTTGGAATGTGAATCTTGGAGAAAATGAAAAATAATTTTTTCAAGTAAACAACCTGTAGACACATTTGGAGTTAGGGATGCTGGTTTTGCATGTTTTTCATAAAATGTCTGAAACACTTATCTTGTGGCTTTGGCACAATAATTTGTGTCTGGTTGTTGAAAGGTTTCCAAATCTGAGTGCATATAGTCAGACACTTGCTCCCATATGTCTTACCTCAGAGTTTGTGTGAGATGGAGCTTTGAATGCCAAGCTTGTAAATTCTGGCCAGAAGCAGAAAACTAATTTGGTTTGGGAGATGCCAGTAGGATAAGGAACTGTGGAGCTGTGTTCTGTAAGATGATATTTGTCCTTCACATATTATTCTTTAAGACTTTTTTTTTAAAAAAAAGCTTCATATCACATAGGTTTCCTTGCCACTATCAGTAATGCTTATAGAGCTAGTGTGTGGCTTTCAGAAATAACCTGAAGAATGTATATGTGTAGGTGTGTATAAGTATATAAAAATACATATATCTATGTAATTTTCGTTTTTTTCTTTTCAGGAGCAAAATATGATGGTAACAGGTGGCTTAGCATGGTGGAATGACTTCATTGTTCTTGCATGTTATAATTTAAACGATCATCAGGAAGAGGTGAGGTATTTTTCTTCAAAGTAGATAAATCATGTTTAGAATATCTGATCTATTCTACAGTAGTAGTATAAATATGAAAAGCTGGATACCTAGGTGGCTTTTGGTTATGTTCAGAAATTCTCTTTTAATATGTAATTCTTTGCAGAAAACTTTATTGTTGCTATTAAACACAATTTTCTGTTGACTACCATGAATATACTCATGGTTCTGAAAACTGTGACATTTTTTCATGCTAGCACAAGGCCTGTTTTGGGGTACTTAGTTACAGTATTTTGGGACATTTTTGTAAGGTTTTAAATTAGATAGGCAGAAGAGCTTTACTTTTTGTTTTTTAAAACTAATGAATAAAACTCCTTCTTTATGGTTGTTGTTCAGTACTTCAGATTTTGCTGTACTGTTCTTTAACCACTTTGGATGCAGTTACGTAATGCAATGAATACAACATTTGATGAAACAAAATCCCAGTAAATGTGTCTTGCTAGAAATCCTTGACAGCCAATCCGCAAAAAAGAAAATAACTGAACGTGAAATTAGTATTAGTTTGTTGGTAAATGGAACTTATATTCCAACTACTCCTTTTCCTTGTAGCTGAGAATCTACCTGCGAACATCTAATCTTGACAATGCATTTGCACATATCACCAAAGTGCAAGCAGACACATTACTACTGAGTGTCTTCCGGGACATTGTAATATTGTTCAGAGCAGATTGTTCCATTTGCCTTTACAGTATTGAGAGAAGGCCTGAAGGGTGAGTATTAGTATATAAATACATTTGCAGTAACATGCTTGTGAATGTGTTGTCAGTCTGAATACATTCTTACGATATTATAAAGTTGTTTGACAACTTGTAGAGTCAGATTTTTAAAATATAGAGTTGTTACCTTTATGCACAAGTGATAGTTCATGAGTGTTGTCACTTGCACACATGCACATACACACATTAAGTGTGGAGGTCGTGACTGAGATATGTGCATTTCTAGCTGTCTGTAAAAACATGTTCTAGCTGATAGAACTTGAAAACTGAATGTAAATAGAAGAAAAGGGTATGAAAAGGCACTCACATATTTGAATCACATATTTAAATATTTTTAGTTGCAAATGTTTCTAACATTAAAAGTAGGAATTGGTGAGGCTGACGATGGAGTGGCAAAGATTAACAGAGGAAAAGTTTGGTGTGTGGTTGTGGGGAGCTATTTTGGTGCAAAAGTAGCAGCAACATAAGAGGCAAATACTTTCAGACATTTAAGATTAGTAAACCTGAGGAGCAGATAAAGATTACCAGATAGGGTTTTTTTGGAAGTGCCTAAGAAAGTGATTTTTCTTGCAGCTATGATATCTTAGCTTCAAAGAAGGGACCACTTCAGAGGAAAATATTTTCAATGCTTTTTTTAAAAAAAATCCAAACCCTGGAATTGTCTTATTGAGGGGTGAATAGAGTCTTATACTGAAGTATCTGATGTTGTCTTCTGTCCACTCATAGCTGTATTCCCCAAAACTATCAAGATAAAGTAGCCCAGCTTAGGTTTATTTGGTAACTTTATGTAGAGTAGATTTATGGGCCTGTGGGATTCCTGGTTAAAGGAAGGTAATTTTGGTCTGTAGACTGAACTGTTTGCTGAGGTTAAGTTGTTTAAGTTCACGTCAAGATACTAATTTTATATTAAATAATGTTTTAAAATTGCTAAACATAGTCATCTTTCCTTTCAGTCTTAATCCTACTGCCAGTATCCAAGTTCTTCAAGAAGTGTCCATGTCTCGGTACATTCCTCATCCTTTTCTTGTAGTGTCTGTTACATTGACATCGGTGAGGACAGAGACTGGCATCACCTTGAAGATGCCTCAGCAGGTAACAGATCTATAGTGCTCAAAATGTAAAATAATTGGTTCCTGGTTTTGTTAGCTTAGCTCTCAAAGGTTGCCTGGCTGATAAATGAATCACAAATCAATAGTTCTTCTATGTGGTAAAATGCAGAAAATGTTTTTTTTTTTTTATGCTTGTTACATAGACATTTTATGTGTGAATTGGGGGCAAGGTGGGTGGAAATAAAATCCAAACTCTTACTTCTATTTCATAGCTTCTCTTGTCATCTTGTAAAGTTTGGGCCAAATCTCAGAGGTCAAATTAAACTTAACTATGACAAGCATATGTTTCTCTCTTGTGTATTAAAAGTTGAACACTAGAGCAATCCATGGCATTAATTAGGAAGTGCCTTTCTTGCAGCAACAGGTCCATTACTCAAAGAATTAACAACAAAAAGGAAAAGATGGTGCATGTCCCTATAAGGTTAATTCTAGCCAATCTCCTACTACACTAAAATAAAGTAAGATAATCTCACTCACTTGTTACAGGAGATAGGCCAACAGTCAAACAATGACTAAGGTTTGAAGGTGAAGCCCTGTCTTAACTCCAGGAAATTATTCAGGCCACTGAAAGCAAAAAGAACTTGGATTTTTGTTGTGTGTGGTGTAGAGAAATTAAGCTTCACTGAGTAGCTGCAGTGTGAAGCGTATTTTCTCAACAGAACAGCTACCTTAAGATAGTTTGAAAGTTGCGTTGTCTGTGGGGCAGGCCCATAGACATCTGAAGGTGCATAGTTTTCTTTGCATACCAAAGCCATGGGCAGATACAAAAGCAATGACACATGTAATAGCTGAAAGTTTGTTGCTTGCTTCCTTCAGTTCATTCTAATTTAGTATCCCACAATGCTGAGTGTGTGCTGAGACTTCAATACAATCTTAGACAAGGGCATAAAAGGTAACGTGTGTGGTTTTCTAGTCCATCTTGCTGTGATACAGCATCCTTATTGCTGAAGTACCTGACCTGTGGTGTTTCCCAATTTTGAGAAGTTACTGAAACTTTTTAGAGCGCTAGTAATATTTTAAAAACTTAGCTTCAGACTGAATAAATACTACCCTTTGTTTTGCCAAGAGCCCATCTCTTCAGACTTTGCCAATCCTCCCGATGAAAAGAAAAATATTAATGTTGGCACTGAATATGGCGTTGCAGTGTAGACAAAGCAATGTGTCTTGCCTTAGCAGAGAGTGTCAACCTTCTTAGTGTTGTTACCCATTAGGTGACCTTAACCCCTGATCCTGCAAATTTATCATGCAAGCCCTCTACCCATGTATTTTAAAATTAAACTTCATGCACAGCATATTATCTCCAGTGATTTGGTTTGAAAATAACACGAAACAGTTCTGAAATAAGTCGTACTTTGCTTTCTTGATATACCGAACTAGGAAGATTTTTCTGTAACTGCAGCTTCTAAAAGTTCCGAGATGCTGTACAATTGTGGCTCAACTCTTTTTGGCTTGTGTACCCGTGTTGGTCTTTGCAGTCAGATACTGACAATCATATAGTGGTGATACTGATAAGAATACAGAGCTTTATTTTTCTTAAAGCACTGCATGCCAAGAGGCATAGTTGGAAGAAAACCATATCAAATAAACATGTAGAATGAGTCTAGTGAGTAAGAAACCTTCAAGTATTTACTCCTTTACACGTAAATGAATGTGTCGGTAGGTACTTAGTCCTACTTGATTTTTCTGAGTCCTTCTGCATTAAATTTGGTTGGTAGTCGTCTCTGTTGATTTACTCTCTTTATCCTGGGTTTGTATTGAGGTTATGGGTAGAATGATGCATTCAAAAAGCTTAAATAATTTGCGTAATACTCTTTTATCCTTAGGCTTGTGAGGCTGAAAGTATTATGCTAAACTTAGCAGGGCAACTCATCATGTTGCAAAGGGATCGATCTGGACCTCAGATAAGAGATAAAGATAATAATCCTAATCAAAGGAAGCATGTGAGTAAATATATGGGAAATACTGTATTTGGCTTCAAAGATTTTTGTCAGTGACTGAAGAAGCTGTGGAAGGGAGTGGTCCATGCATAAAGAAGAGAGACCTATAATCAAGGCAGTGACTACGCTTCCAGGCTGAATTGTTAGCTGAAGTAAATCACTACTCTTGGGATTATTTTTTTCTCTCTCAAGAATCTGTGAAATGTTACTACTTAATTGTGTGAATGTCTAAAGTATTTACTACTTGTATCTTTCACTGTAATACAAGTAGTAAACACGAGTTTTAAGCATAAAGGTCCTGTGCAAAATTTGATATGCATTAATGACAGAAAATCTCCAGTCTGTCTAAAACTGCTGTGTATGTTTATGGAACATTATCAGTTTTTGCAGGGTATGTTTACAAAGTTTGTAGAAACAACAACAAAAGAAATCAGTGACTGAACTTTTCAGTTTTAACATACTGATAAAAAACACTTCTTCATGAAAAAAAACCCACTTTGGGAGAGTGAAATCTGAAAAGTTTAGATGAGTTTAGAGAGTTTAGTAGCATGTATCAAAAGTTTAGAGCTGTTTTAAGCTCAATCAAACACTAGCAACTTTTGTGTTTGTAGTAATTTTATTAGTTCTAAGTTGGACTCTTTGTCTAACGGGAGAAGCAGAGAGCAGGTTTTTATTTTCCTCCCTTATCTCACCTCTTTGACTTCCTGGGTAAATATAAGAAAGTGAAAAAAATGACACAAATGTCTTTTGAGTTAATGTAACTAGTAAGTGGTGCTTTCCCAGGTGCTAGGGTGCAGTTAAAGAACAAGCAGATTTGTTCCTTCTTTGTTAGAAGAATAACATGTTTGAAGACAGTAGTTCTTAGCTGAAAAAAAACAGTTCCTGTAAAGAGTTTAGAAAAAAAAGGAATAATGAAGTCAGTCTGATTTTTTTTTTCTTTATTTCTTTTTTTTTAATAGCTGCCTTTTTGTGCTCCAGTTGTCCTAGCCCAGTCTGTTGAAAATGTATGGACTACTTGCAGGATAAACAAACAGAAACGCCACTTATTGGAGGCTCTGTGGCTCAGCTGTGGTGGGGCAGGTATGAAAGTCTGGCTTCCCCTGTTTCCCAGAGATCATCGGAAACCGCATTCCTTTCTGTCAAGACGGATCATGCTGCCTTTTCACATCAACATATATCCATTGGCTGTTTTGTTTGAAGATGCCTTGGTTCTTGGTGCTGTTAATGACACTGTGCTCTATGACTGTTTGTACACTCAAACCAGTGCTAAAGAACACTTAGAGGTTCTCTTTCCTTTCTCCATTGTTGAGAGAACCTCTCAGATCTACCTCCATCACATTTTACGCCAGCTCTTAGTTAGGAACCTCGGTGAACAAGCCTTGCTTTTGGCCCACTCCTGTGCCACATTACCATACTTTCCTCACGTACTAGAACTGATGCTTCATGAAGTGCTGGAAGAAGAAGCTACCTCGCGGGAGCCCATTCCCGACCCTCTGCTTCCCACTGTGGCAAAGTTCATTACAGAGTTCCCCCTCTTCCTGCAGACAGTTGTTCATTGTGCTAGGAAAACAGAATATGCCCTGTGGAATTATCTTTTTGCTGCTGTTGGAAACCCAAAGGACTTATTTGAAGAGTGCTTAATGGCCCAGGACTTGGACACAGCTGCCTCTTATCTTATTATCCTACAGGTAATGGCACCTCACCTGTTGCAAGAGAGGTGGTATTTACTGATGTAGTATTTAAGATATATTGTCATACCAAAGTTACGGATGTTAAAGAAATTTTTAATTGGTCAGTTTTCTGTTGAGGTTATGTTCAGTTATGAAGTGGGGGAATATCATGCAATGTAAGTAGTTAGTTTACTGTTATAAAAAGGAAAATAAGAGCTTGAAATTTGCTGCTTCTAACCTCTGGTATACATGAACATGACATGATGTGGCTTGATTTACTAAGACTTTGGTTGCTCAATGGCAAAAGCAAAGGACTTAATTATGCTTTGTTACTTGCAGAACATGGAAGTTCCAGCAGTGAGCAGACAACATGCTACTCTCCTATTTAATACTGCCTTAGAGCAGGGAAAGTGGGATCTTTGTCGTCATATGATCAGATTTCTTAAAGCCATTGGCTCTGGAGAAACGGAGACACCTCCAGCTACACCAACAACTCAGGTCTGCGATAACAATAGTGATATGCTGTGCATCAAATCTTGTATCATTAATCTTGCTATTCTATAGCATGTTTACTCCTTTGACTGTATGTTTGGGTTTTCTTGGTTTTAGGAACCTAGTTCAAGTAGTGGCTTTGAGTTCTTCAGACATCGCAGCATTAGTTTATCCCAGTCAGCAGAGAATCTCCATAGCAAATTCAATTTGACAAAAACGCAGAGTATGCCCTCTGGCCCATCTGGGAAAAGGTAATTGGTGGTAATGTCTTCTCCTTCCCCACTTTGTTAGATACCATACTAACTCTCTCACCAATTTAAACTGTAGAAGTACATGATGTGATAGAGCTAGATTGGTCATAGTCTCCCTCCACATCCTTCTGCATTTGTTTTTCCCAGCTCTCATAATGCCTGTGCCTCTCTCTTGTGTTCTTGGGAGAATATATTCTTACACATGTAAATATATGTGTATGTTTGTATGTATATATACACAGGCACACTTACATGGATATTGCCGACCAAAAGCCTCTGAATCCACTGGGTGCATATGTAGTAATTTAAATAGCTCATGAGACTGCATGCCTTATATTTGAAGAACCTCTTTTGCTGAAAGACAACTTACAGTACTGCAGCATCGTAGTATACTTTTCGCTGTGATACCGTGCACATCTTATTCTAGCAGTGTGATGCCAAGCCATAAATAAAGCCTTTCACACCTTGGGATGAATCCCTCTTAAACTGTTGTATATAGAATTCATATTGATCGGTATTAATGTTGAGAAGCAGCACTAAGCTGGGATTCATTATTATCTTGGTTTTGGCTTTTTTCTCCATGTAAAACCTTCAAAGCAATCTTAGAACAAATTCAAATACCTTTATTTTTTTTTAATTTTCCATAGACAGTACTGTCTTAAGAGTTTTGATAGGAAGGGTCCTAGACTAATACCTAACTTGTTCTCTAAACTTGTTTGTCAGAAGTCACTTTGCAACGGCATCTGCCGTTTATCTCTCCTTTCTTTTTTTTCTGCATTGCTAATACTTTAATACTCTATGGACATTGCTGCTGTTGCAATTTCTTTTCCTTATTTCACTTACCTGTTGAGGCAGTGGGATCTTTTAGAGATCATAAATAGCAAGGAATGGTGGAAACTGCTTTTATTGGTATATAGAAAGCTGCCACCACTACCATGGTCACTCGGTGTGCTGTGGCTGTGGTCAACAGCCTTTACGACTCTTGTTTTATCAGTTTTAATGTCACCGTTCTCTGGTCTGTCTGTAGGTGGAGTAAAGACAGCGACTGTGCTGAGAACATGTACATTGACATGATGCTCTGGCGGCATGCTCGGCGTCTGCTGGAAGAAATCAAGCTGAAAGACCTTGGCTGCTTTGCTGCACAGTTAGGCTTTGAACTGATTGGCTGGCTGTGCAAGGAGCGAGCCAGAGCTGCCCGCGTGGAGGATTTTGTGTTCGCCTTGAAAAAGCTACACAAGGATTTCCTCTGGCCATTTCCAGTCATACCGGCTTCATCCATTAATTCACCTTTCAAGAATGGAAAGTACAAGACAGGTGCTGTAACATCTGAGTTGATTTGGACTAGGTTTCCCTCCTGCAGTCCTACACCCATCAGTCTGAATCTGTCCTTCCTCAGTTCAGCCAAGCAAAGAACAGGCTGAGGCTTGCCCCCTACACAGCTTTCTCACACAGGGTGTGTTTTTTGAAGGGGTTCTGTTTAGCACAGATGGCATCTCTTTTGTAGTCTCATTACACTACTGTTTCTGTTGAGGTTTCTTGCTTGCTCAGGTGCACCGAACTGGATCACATCAGTGCAGATGTTCAGTTGAACATGGATATTGGGATATTGCTCTTTGACGTAAATTCTGCTACAGGAAATTACTAAAATCAATGTTCTTATATGGTTTTTAGATGACATTTTGATTAACTTTTTCATGTTTAAAAAATTAATGTTCCTAATATTTGAAATTTGCTTTATGCTAAAGGGTAAGAATTTTGAGGGGTTACTGTAACTTCCTTTGTATTATTTATCTGTCAGTTCACTAGTTCATCATCTTAGGGCAAAGTTTATACTAGCTGCCAGGTCTTCCTCTTTTTGGTAGTAGCACCATTATTTAATCCTATTGATGCTAACACTATATCAGCTGATATTTTATTTTATGCCAGTGCTGACGTAAAAAGCTGATCAGAAATTCTTGAAACACCTAAATTTGCTGCATTCCATTGCTTTTGGTAATTCCTCGGCAAACTAATTGATTATTGGCTTAGAGACAAGTTTTAGCTTCCTGAAATGCTTGGGGAGAACTTTCCAAATTTCCTTTTTGATGGTTACATGACTTTTTTTGGTGGGTTCTTTTTTCAGCAGTGGGGGAGCAGCTGCTAAAGTCTCAGTCTGCAGACACCTTTGTAAACATGGAAATAGACACAGGGGTTTCAAACACACCTCGGAGTCGCAGCTGGCTTGGTACTATGAGCTCCTCTCAGAGAGAGATTGACACAGTTTCATCCCATGGACCACATATGCAAGATGCATTCCTTTCTCCTTTGCTAAGTAAAGGTTAGTCACTCTTTCTTCCGTCTGCTCATTGAAAAAATGCACTTGGAATTATTTTTGGTATTTGCATGTCACTGATGTATTGTTGCTTCTCAACTGCTGATAACTGTAATTCAGGAGAAAAAGAAAAAAAGAGGACTTGCTGAAAAGTGAACTGCAGTTTTTACAACAGAAAGATAATGCCCATGTCATACATCTTTAAGTACCTGAAGCTGAATATGAAATTGGTATTTGCTGAAGTTCCTGTCTGTATTGCTAACTTGGCATTCAGTATTTTTACAGTCTGGCTGAGAAGAGTGGTCTAAGTTTTTTATCTTTGTCTCTTGCATGAGTTGGCCTCTTGCATAGGTTGACACTATGCATGAATTTTTGCTTTTGGATTTCTTTAGAAAGATGTTAGATTCTTTATTGAGGAAGTTGAAGAAATTCTAGTCCCATGTAGTTTTCTTTTTTCCTATAGCTTTCTTTAAATCGCTTTTCTAAAAGCTCAAATGTATGATCAGCTTATGAAAATACAAAGGGGAATTTTATTCTCTCTTTACCTTTTCTGACCACAGGCAGAGGACAGGAAATGTTTGTCTCACCATTCATCTCTCTTTACTCCCTTTTGTCCTCAAGCACAGAGCAATGTTTTCAACAGTGTCTATGTCACGTCAAAGACCTCAGTACCTAAGTGTGAACTAGTCTCCCCAAGATGCTAGGGCCTCCTGTGAGAGAGCACCAGAGCTGCTATTTAACAAGTTGACAGGCTTTAAAAAAATAAAATGGAGGTTATCTCCATTTGCTTGGGCACTGCCTCACTCTATTTTCACTCCAGTGAAAACTCACTTTCTCTTATTACTTCTGGAGACGGCAAGAATGCATTAGGTCTAAGTAAGCTTGTTATACAACTCTGAAAAAACCTCATAATTTAAATGGGGATTTTTTTCCTCCTTTCATTACATCTTGTACTGCTGTCTACCGTTACTGCTGTTTCTGTAAACAAATACCAAATTTTTTTTCTGAGCTGGATGAAGACCTTTGAGTTCAGTGGACTTTGGTATGCATTTTGAAGCAGTTTATTTCTAAAGTGAAACTAAATTAATAGTCTTTAAATAAAAAGTTGTCAGCTGAATTCAAATAATAATTTTACAATTAACTAATCCAGCAGTGGTATTCATGGGCAAGAAGCACATAAAATAATTTTCTGATTTTCTAAACATTTTCTACATAAAAGATGCATTGACTTTAATATAGAAACTATTCTGGAGGGCGTATGCCTTCATGACCCACCACTATAATGGTTTCAGCTTTGCTGTTACTGTTTGTGTGAAAATTCTGTGGCTACATCTACTCTTCATTTTTTATTAGAAACATTTATTTCTTTTTGCAGTTAGTGAAGGTAAATATTTACCTTACCAAGCATTCAGAATCTTCAGGGTTTTGTATGAAGAACTTGCTATTACACCTTAACAAAGTTAAAGGTTAAGAAAGCAGTACCTTTACACAGACTGCAACCCTTCCTGCAGACTGAATTCTAGGACTGTAATGTGTAAGAGCCTGTCACTGTGCTCTTACAATGATTGTCAATACATCTTTAGGATCTTTTACTGATATTATTCTGCAGACTTAATATTTGATAGAAAAACTTCTGCATTCCTACAGTAATAGTTCTAGCATATAGTGTGACAAGAAGAATGCTGAAATGAGATGGATGGTATGCCTGAAGTAACTTCTTAGCACTTAGCAGCAAAGCATTACTGTGTAATTTGTCAGTTTCTATAGAAAGTAGTTCAGAAATTCTGAATCTTACTAAAGTAAGTAGTTTCTTTTTCCCTGATGTTTCTGAATGTTTTTTTATAGGTGACGAATGTAGCATTGGTTCAGCAACGGACCTGACTGAAACAAGTTCTATGGTGGATGGTGACTGGACCATGGTGGATGAAAACTTCTCCAGTCTAAGTTTAACTCAGTCAGAGCTTGAACATATCTCTCTAGAACTGGCTAGTAAAGGGCCACACAAGTCACAGGTCCAGCTGCGGTAAGTAATGTAATCTTTGCATTCAAAACTTAAAATTACAAGTATGCAGCATTAGGAGAAAGAAATGCTGTCTACAGAATCACACTGGAATTTTGTCTTCAGAGTGGGAGAAGAAATAAGTAGACTGCTTTTCCATATAGGTACTTGCTACATATCTTCATGGAGGCAGGATGTCTGGATTGGTGTATTATCATAGGCCTTATCCTCAGAGAATCTTCAGTAATCAACCAGGTTTTCAGTATAATACAGTCCTCTGATATTGATGGAGAAATATGTCAAAATATCAAGACTGGCCTATATGCTGTTGACAAATGGGCTTCTACAGATTGGTAAGTGTTATCTTCCACCTTCATTTTCATTCCAGTTGTAGATAATTAGTTACCTAAAAAATAACTTCAAGTTATCTCAGCCCTAGCCAAAACAATTATTTAAAAGCACTTTTGCAGAAAATTTCAGGACAATCACCTAATACAGTTGTGATCAAACTGGAAAAAAAACAACCAAACAAAACCAAACAATAACCAACCAAGCCCAAAACAACCAACTCCCCAATTTTTGTTTGATTACGGTTGCCTTTTTCCCTCTATTAAAAAAAAAAAGTTTCTATAAAGGAAAGATCATAGAAGTTACTAATTTATATTAAACATCTTCCAAGAGAAGCTGCTTTTCAGGCATACAACAGAAGTACTATTATTTAATTCACTCATGGTGTTCTGTACCATTATTTTCCTAGCCCTGGGTACAAGCCATTTCTAAATATCATCAAACCACAGATCCAGAAACTAAGTGAAATAGCAGAAGAACAAGTACAGCCTGAAGCTTTTCAGCCAGTGAATCCTTCTAAGGTTGCTGAACAAGTGAACCCCAGAGCTGAGGAAAGTAGGACTTCATCTAGCCATGGCACTAATCCTCAGAGTGATGCTGGGAACAGCAATGCAAGCAGGCATGAAGAGGACAAGTCTAAGACAGAGGATGAGGATTCATTCCAAGAAGGCAGTTACGACTGTATTGTGTCTTAAACGGAAGATGAACAACTTCCCAAGCATCAGGTGTGAAAGGAAGCAAACCAGCTCTTAGACATGCTTCCATGTTTTGGATTTGTACTTTTTTTTTTTTTTAATATTTCAATCTTTGAAATCTTTAGTGGGGATAACTAAGCAGCAGTTTCATATAATAATTTCAAAAAGAGGCAAGATTTTTTTTTAATGCGATCTTCAGACTGCAGCTTTAGGTTTTGATACTTTTGATAGCATTGAGACACCGTGCATACATATGGAGACAGGTTCAGCTAATGTTCATCAATACCTTTACATCACCAACACACGTTCTGAAGAAACTGCTTATCTTGTGCTTGAGTTTAAAAGTCAAAGAGGGGATTAAATTTAAAAACTGTTGTCCTTCGCAGCTTGCTTGCCTAAGAAATGTCTGATCAATGCAGTTCACATTGGTTTGATACTGATATTTTGTATTAAAGGACTGTAAAATATATTGTATGTTTTTGTGAATACTCTTGTACAAATACTCAAGGTTGTACCGTGTTTGAAGGTACCAATATGTATTGTGCATGTTTCTGGATTACTAGTAAAGTTAAAGCAGAGTTGCACTTCTTTCTGGATGAGGCATACTTTACTGACCTAATACTGACACAGGGTGGCTTACCTGTTTTTTACTGCCACTTACAGATCTTGTAGTTGGGTTTAAGGGATTGCTGAAGGTTATTTATTTCATTGTAAATTCTTTTCTGAAAAATGGATTTTTAAAATGTAAATAATCATCATATACTCTTGCTATGGAAAATTAGTTTAACAGCTCATACTTAAACATTTTTCAAACATTTTATAATATGCATACTTGTAACTAAGACATATTTAACTTTCATACAATGTTATGGAAAGCTGGCTGCAGAAGTCTGTTGCTTTGAGGTACTTATTTTTTCTAGCTGCTGTCCCTATGTAATAACTACCTGTAACAGTATTAATTTAGATATTAGCTTGTTTGTACTGTGCAATCTGAACAAAAATGCAACATTACTCATTTTATACAAAATAAACTAGTTTATTTTTTATAACATCACTTGATTACTGACATGGACCAAACTAGTCATCATAGGGTAGTTACAGCATCTGTTGCTTTTCTAGTGTAGTTACTAAATGTACATCCATTTAAACTCTGAAAATTAAGAATATTCACAATTAAGTTGAAATAAATTGTAGTTTTATCATCTTTATTTCCTTTGGAGATAAGATCAAGTGCTTTAAAATGTACAAATATTAATCTTGCTTTAGAATGGCTTTACTAAGCCAATACAACCAGTACAAGTGCAATAACTGCAAGTATCACTTGGAAGGCTGGAGATTTAGTGAATGCAGCTTGAATTTCTGTTTAAGAGTTGAAACTGATACTGAAGTTATAGGAAAGAAATGCAGTCCCAAGAGTTCCAGCATTAAGCTTAGTCTGCAGTGTAGGTACTGGTTACAGATAATGTCTATCATACCTGCAAGCCTGTTGTGATCTGACATCAAAATCCATTATTGTTATAAGGGGATACTTAAAGCTTTTTTATTATTAAAAAATTGCTTAATCTATGTTAAAGAAATAAAAACTGTGCTTCAAGTTAAGATTTTTTTTTCTGTGGTTCTGTGGTAATGATATAAGCCAAGCCCAGCCTGATCAGCTTTCTGCTGTTCAGGTTTTGGATCTGTACAAGTAAACATGGACATGATATACTAACATTCTTGATACTAGTATCTATCTTACTACTGTGCTACTGTTGTTTAGCAGTTAAATCTTTTTAGTTGTGAAATTTTAGAAGTTTGTACTTCTTTAGTAGTAACTATCTCTATGCAAATCTTATGTGCTAATTTTGTATTTCAATTTCACTGCTGTTATACCTGTAATTAAAAGACGAATATATTCAACTTTACTTGAAGTTACTCCTGTGGAAAATAACAATTTCTGACCTCAAGCCATTGACAGTAAGTAAGTTACAAGTAGGTTGTCTCAGAGGAAACAAAGCTCTCAAAGAAACTACCTGCTAAGCTAGTTTCAGCCTGCCACATCATACTCTCTATGGCCTGTTTCACAGGATGACTGTATCAAGCTTCTAACTTAAAAATTACCTTATTGGTGCATCTTTGAAGTTACATCCGCTTGTTGTTTTGAAAAGAGGCGTATTTGGTTTAGGTGGCAAGGGTGTGCTAGCAAGTGGGGCTGCAGGGATGGCCTCATTGAGCTGCCCCTGCATCAGACACAGCCAGTTCCAACAGACCCACTACTGGACAGAGCTGAGCCCATTAGCCAAAGCTGGTGCCTCCTCTCTACAATATGTTTAACAAAGGGTAAAAAAATCCTGTGCAGCAGCTGTGAGAGAGGTGATTCAGTGAGGAAAAGAAGCTGTGAGGAACAGTCCTGCAGACAGCCAGGCCTGTAGTAGAGGAACAAGTTGTAAGTGCTCCAGGCACTGGAGCAGAGATCCCCAGAGGCTGTGGATCTGTACAGGTAAACATGTACATTTACTGATACACTAACATTTTTAATGTTAGCATCTTACTACCATGCTACTGCTGTTTAGCAGTTACATCTTTTCAGACCACGTGAAGCAGGCTGTGCCCCTGCAACCCATTGTGGAACATTTGAATCAGATATCCACACCGTAGCCTGTGAAAGATCCCACACCAGATCAGGTGAGTAAGCCCTGAAGGAAGCTGCAGCCCATGGAGCACCCATGCAGGAGCAGGCTTTCTGGCAGGAACTGGGATCCGTTGAGCATGCTGGACCAGTTTGATCCTGAAGGACTACCCCATTGAGAGGAAGATCCACATTGGCGCAGCTGATGAAAGACTATCCCATGAGAAGGACCGTGTGGTGGAGCAGGGGAGCAGTGTGAGGTGGAGGGAGGAGCACAGGAGATGTTACAGACTGACCCTTGACTTACCATCCCCCACCCCTTTGCACCATTGTGGATGAGGAGGCAGAAAAGTGAAGATGTGTCTGGGAAAAAAGAGGTTAAGGAAAGGTGGTTTTATTTTTCTTCTTTTGTTTGCTATGCTACTTTATTTTTAATTTGCAATAAGTTATATTCATTTTCCCCCAGGCCAGTTTGTTCTGCCACTTAAAGGTAACCAGTGAGTTATCTCTGTCTCAACCCATGAGCTTTTTTGTCTCTTTTCTTGTCCTGGTCTGCAGAGAAGACTTGAGAGAGCAATTTGGAGAGCCAAGGTTAACCCACCACAGAAAGTATATTCCTAAACATAGGAAAAATGAGCCATTTAATCACTTAAGGGTCAACATTATCCATGGAATTCCAACCCACTGGCTCTCCTCTCACTTTATGTTTAATGGCATAGAAAGATGTCCAAATTCCTCCTTCACCAGCATTTCCACATGATCAAGTTTTCTCAATCTGAAACTGGAATTTTATAAAAGCTGTTTTGTTAATGGCCAGTTAAATGCTTGACACCCTGCTTGAAATAGAAGTAGTGGTGAATGCATCTCCCTAACGTGGCTTATACTCAGCTTTGGCATGTTCAAGCTGCATCTGCAGCTTTGACAGAACCATGAATTGTCAAAGCCCAATAGGACTTCTGCAGTGAAGAGGGAAGTCTAACTAATTTTTAGGTCTAATTTATCCTCCAAGACTGGAACAGGTTTTCATGACGACTGAGAATCCGTATTCTGTCTTCAGAATGGAAGTCACACTTGCAAAACTGTGTAGTTAGACAAGGTGAAGTTGTGTATCAGCACTTAGGGTTACTGATGTTGCATGGCTTTTTAACCATCCTTCACTAAGAACGCGCATCAAGTTCTAAGATGGGTTATCCTGCAGGCTCCTTCCAGTTTATTATCAAAAACCAGATTAGGTTTAGCCCTCAAGGAAAAAAGCACTTAACATTACCATGCTGGCAAAGTGTTCAGCAGCTATGTCCCATATGCCACAGTTAGGTATGTATAGGCTTGTTAGATCTTGTCTGTTTGATTAGTGTTTTGAAGAGACATTAAAGGCAGGTCTTGCTAACACAAAACAGCTGCACTCAGCTCAACAGTCTGCCACTTTGCATATGATAGCTGAAATTCTCCTGTTCACTGCACCTATCCCTACCCTTTCTTCACATGCATACACTTGACAGGCAACCCGAAGGTACAGTGACACACTAACACTGCATTCGATTAGATTGTATAACTACAACAGGTACAGGCCTCCTTTGCAACCATGTGCTTCAATTGATAAAATACCTATTTCTGAAGCTCTTTTACTTTTAGGCATATAATAGGGTAGTATTATCAAAGGGAAGAACTCTAGTATTAAGGAAAACAATTTAGGAAAGGCTGTGCATGTAGGGACGAACATAGGGAAATTCCAATCAACCAGCTGCTTACTGCCCCCACTAAGAATAAAAACTACTACTTTTTCTGCTCCCATCCTCTTCTATCCTTAAAATTACCAGCTGTTTACTTTGTGTATGTTTCACAGAAGACAGACAAGAGGTTTTATGAGAAATAATAAACCACAGTAGCAGAAGACTGTTCTGCTTGTACTGAATGGGGAAGCAGACGGACACTGAAACAGCAAAATTTTCCATACTGTTTTTTTGCATGCAATCAACAAAAAATTTGCTTTCAACTACCATTTTTGCAAAGAATACCTAGCTTTGCTACCAGTGACTCTTCCATACCACATCTGGTTTCAAGAACCTTCCTCCCCAGGCAACCAGCCAGGGCCCTCATTTTAGCATTTCTCAGCTCAGATAATTTTTACATTCTTGGGCCATGCATTGTCTCCCACATAGCTCTAACTCTAGCTGTCTAACTCCAGCATCGCTAAGCAGTATTTCTACCCCAAACTTAAATAAAACATCAGTGCAATGGATAAGAACAACTCAAACATGCCTTTAATCATGATGAAAAATCAAGTTTCACTGATTAAGTTTTGCTTTTATTTACAAAAACAGAAATTTACAACAAACTAGACATCCCTCATAATTAAATTATTAAATAAAGGTTAAATCCTGAGTTAGCCAAATTATTGCTTCACTGACATTGCAGAAATCGCTAACAGGCATTTTTATATTTTTGGCTCCCAGTATGAATACTTCACATGGCACTTTTTCAAAGCTTTAAATCAGGCAAAACACAAGATAAAACTGAGGAAGACTGTAAATATCAGTGCAGCTTTAGTTAACTGGCTGTGCATCAGCTAGAGTACAGTACAAAACATTTGTTG
Source organism: Aegotheles bennettii (assembly GCA_013398125.1). Lineage (NCBI taxonomy): Eukaryota > Metazoa > Chordata > Aves > Caprimulgiformes > Aegothelidae > Aegotheles > Aegotheles bennettii. Next base: position 1,394 of record VZRW01001106.1, on the reverse strand, counting down.
ATATTCAAGACAAGAGTTATGGACTAAAACTCCATTTTTCAAATTATTAATAGCACTTAAAAAAACAGTGTAATATAGGGATTGTAGTTTCAACTCAGATACAATCAAGTGAGTGATGATTAATGCACATTAATGGATAAAGACCCACTGGTTTTAAGATACTGATGGCCACTTCATTATAGTATTTAAACCTCTCACTCTAGTCCATGACTCAGCTGAAAATCTTTGTGAACTTATCTTTCAGCAAATAAAATTGGTTCTTGCCACAACTGCATACAAATACAGAACAATTTGAAGGAAAAATACCTGATCAGGGAGCTGCTGTTCATCACAGCTCACCCAAATTCAAGTGTCACAAAATTTATTTCACATGCTCTGCAAACTTGCCAGTACTAGCATGTTTTTACTTGAAATGATGATGCATGCACAAAATCTGCTTCTCATGCAATTTGGCAATACAAGATGAACAAAATACTAATCTATACAATTGGTAGCCCGGTATTGATGTCACAGAATGTTCTATATAGTTGAGAAAAAAGCAATTTCAGAAATTTCAGAAACTAACATCAACTATTGCACTGCACTGAAAAAAATGGGGACTATAAAAAAACAAATTGATCCATGGCTTCTCAACTTAAAGCTTGTCAATTAAACTGGAAGATTCTCTAAATCACTCAGTCATTTATAAAACCCATCCTGGGAAAATAAGAGCAACTCTGACATATTAGACATCTTTTTGTAGATGACTCTTCTTGGTATTTTTCCTTATGGAAAGCAAACTGTATTTTAAGAAACAGTTAAATGTATTAGCAAAGTGCAATACTGTCACATTACCAAAAGTCTCTCCAGAGGAGATACCAAAAATTAGCCAATTCTAATAAATTAGAAGATAACTAGAAATTTAGAGTAGATTAATTATAAAACATCCACATCAAGGAGTGGGAACTTGGCACTCTTTCATACAAGAGAGCAAGTCACATACTTAATATGCTGATGCTGAAAGATCCCAATGGGAACAAAACTGTAAAATGACAGCTCGGTCAAACTTTTACCCACTCAAGTTGTAACGCTGAATAGACAGGCAAAAGGGTAGGAACATACTATTTGGAAAAGATAATCTAGATAAATAATTACCACATTCCATCATAATATATTTTTTTTTTTTGCATTGCACATTTGCCAAGGACTGGGAATGCAACATACACAAGCGCCATAGCTTTCAGTGACTTCACCCAGCAACGAAAGTAATGCTTAGGACTTTGCCACCTCTGCCCCCTCACCATGGGAACAAACATTTTTTAGCTGAAGGTCTTACTTTAATAGGACAGGTACGATTAGTAGGCGATAGTCCCTACATATGTGTGAAGTATGGTTGTATTTTACATAAATCAAAA
>VZRW01001099.1:27048-64190 GCA_013398125.1 Aegotheles bennettii | reverse complement strand
TCTCTCTTCAACATGCTCTCTGATACAAGAGCACCAGAATTTTCTCCCCTTGTTTTTCTTTCCCTTTGGCCTCCTCAAACTCAGAAATATTCCAAGATCCACCTCGCGCTTGCTGACAACTCAAGCCAGAGCAGGTAGTACTGAAATGCTGGAGGTCAGGAATGTCCTGCAAGGCCAGTACAACAACTGTATCCAGAGATGCTTTATGGAAAGCTGCAGCCACTGCATCAGCAGGGTAGAGCGGGAGGAGGACACTAACAAGCTGTGTATGCTGTCCTGTGGGTTGCTCTGCTCAGGGCAGCACCGTTTTGGGACTCACAGAATAACTGCCAGGTGGAGTGACTTGCTGAACACAAGTCATTGCCCTGAAGAAAAAAAGAGCCTCTTCCTGACTGTCAGCACAGAGGCGACCCTAGTAATGGAAAACTTTTTCTAATAATAACAATGAAACACTACATTTGGAGGGAATGAATCACAGTGTCTCCAGCAGCAGGGATGACACATGCACTTAGCATGCTTTGGGGGATGGAAGGCATGGGAAGGTGTCTTGAGTATTTCTTTAGTTCTCTTCTCACCCTGTGGGTCGACTATTTTAGCAAAACCAGTCTTAATTTTTTTTCTACATTCACATAAATGCTATCCACACAAGAATGTAAAAAATGGTAAAAACTGGAATGTGGAAGCAGGTGAGCTCTTGAAGAGCATCTGCTTTCTGAGGACGTGCATGTGTACACAGTCCCAAGGATACAGTCTACAACTGTAAGATTTACACCAGACATGAAAAGTGTAACTTTCTATGCCAGAGCAAAGAACAAGCCAGTTATGTCTTCTAATGCTAGAAATATAATACAGTGCTTCCTATGCCTTAAACTGTAATATCTATCTGCATCCATATAATGTCTTCCATAAAATTAATTGTATTTTTCCATTTGTGAGTGTTGATAGTGTCCCATTCCTCTTGCCTTGTTGGCAATTCCCTATATACAGTCTTTTAGCTCATGCTCAGGCTTATGTTAGGAAATGTTCCCCAGAAAGAGTTCACTGCTGTCTGTGTTGTGCCTAATTAAATGCTGAGGTATGAAATGTCTGTCACAGGACAACACTATGATGAAGTATGGAGTATATTATTCCAGCCCTCTTGGACAACCATAGGTAAAGTACCTCCTAACTCCTTCTGAAACCTGTAACCTTAGGTAAGGCAGTGATTCCACAGGGAGGCAAATGAATGAGGATTGCACCCAGTTTTCACAGGGCTCTATAACAGTTTTTATGGTTAAGGGATTCTGTAGTGTTCTAAAGTTGTCATTTTGAAAAAATCGAGCCTAGGAGAGAGGGCACTGTAGAAGGGAAATCAGACCAGGATAAAAGAGAAAAGAAAGAGAACATTGGGGATAGTCTTACTTCAGGATCCTTGACAACAGCTGTGGGTTGGTGGTCACAGACCTGTGTTCAGCTCATCATACTGTGTAGGTAGCTGACAATGCAACATGACCTTCCTCAGCAGTCGCTTTAACAATGGCTTTGTGTACAGCTTTATTCCTCCACGAAGCACCTATTCTCTCCTAGGTGGAGAAAGTACAGACATCTGCATGGCTCCAGGCACAAGCTACCGCAGCATTGCTACTACTTTGGTCTTGTCCTGTGTGCCCCAGCAGCATTGCCTCCACCTTGTTTATGTGCAGGGAGGGTGACAGAGAGCAGAAGAGGCACCATGCAATGCCGCTGCTCCTGGGGATGGTGGGCTGCATCCGGAGGAACCCTGAGCTCAAAAAACTGCCACCAGCAAGCAGCTTCTTCAGCTGCAGAAAAGCCCTTTCCCTGGTCATCAGCAAACATCACTGCACAGAGGGGAAAGAGAGTGTGAGAGATGCGGCTCAGCACACTTGAACACATCTAGAGGAGAGGCACTGTCTGGCAACAGCTTAGATCAGAATTGTCATTTGTCCAGACTAAGAATGAAACTGCCATACAAAGATGCTGTCCTGGACTGACCACCTACTTATAAAAATTATTTCATGCAAACAACACTGTTCCTTAGAAGAGAGAAAATGCTCTTTCTTTCTGCTGCGCCTGGAGTTCTGTTCCCAACACAATGAAGGAGAAGCAAAGTTGGCTGTTTTTCAAAAGATTTGCAGTGACCTGACACTGGATGCACTTAATCAAGTTGCACTGCCAAGAGGAATCTGCCTTGCTCCAGAGAGCTCATGAAGCTACATCTCTTTGCATTGGCTGAGGGTCCACCTCACACTGCCAAACACTTCAGTGTACAGTACAAAATAGTCACTTCTCACAAGAAACACCACAAAAACTTGCAAAACCATTTTCATAAACAGGTGGAAAAAGCACTACTGACAGAATATGCCACATACCTTACAAGTTCGGACAGAATTTTTGGTACTGTTTTAACTGTTAGTGAGCTACTGCAAAAGTGTGAGATGTGTTATTTGGCGCTGGCCTGTAGAAATCTGATGTTATTGTAAACAACAAAAAAGATCTGGGAGAAGAAAGTTAAATCTTTTAACAGTAACCACAAATAAGACTCAGAAAATTCCCGTTGATTATTATGCGTAGCCATGGTACTGGTCTACGTTAGGATATATTTTTCACTTTTTGAAGACAGTTATTTTTATTAACACAGGCATATGCAGTAATAAATAACTACTTAAAAGTGTTCAATGTAAAATCAGCCCTCATAAAGTAGCAGAAATATACTTTGAACATTGTAGAGTCTATAAATGGGTAGTAGCTCACTGCATTTTTGAAGTTATTTTTATTTCAGTTAGGCAACAGTCTGGTATGCAAGAATGCAATGCAGTGTATGGTTTGGATTATAATGTAGTAATTTCCCTCATTACCAGATGTAAACACTCTATATACCCTATAGGTATTTAAATGTGTTTTATCCTAAATACACTTTTCTTAGTACTACATACCTCATTCACAGTTTAATTCTAGAAAAAATATTTACTGCAAAAGATATTTGCTGAAAGGTTTTTGTTTCTTAGCCTGCTTGCTGGCAGGTGAGCAGCAAGCTGGAAGAAAGGCAGAGGACCTGTAGCTCAGCAACTGCCACATCTGATGACAGCCTGACTGAGAGAAAGGGCACGTCCTCATGGCTCAGAGTTTCTACTCCATGTCAAGCTCCTCATAATAAAATCCTTAGAATCCACCTGCTAAAGCCTTTGGTCTAAGAAGCATGCTTATAAAAGCCTCTGACTTTGAGGTCTGCTTTCGAGGACTAAATCATATTATTTCATCCTCTGAAGGAAAGCTGACATTAGTGGAACTTGGTGGGTGCATTAAAGAACAGAGTCTGACCCACTGGCTTAAGTAAAAAATAAAAGAGGTAGAACTTGAAGGTTCAAGTCCATATTACTGCTTGACAAACTGAAAGGAATTAAATCGTTGCCTTATGAAGAAAAATAAAAATTAGAACATTTTGTCTGCAAGACCTATAAATCCACATCCACGAGTGCATGCCTCATATTGAGGACTGACTTTGTAATAGTCTGGTAGTCAATCAGTTCTTCAGTACCTGGTAGCTTGGACAGGTCAGGAGAGATGCAACTTCAATCGCTCAAACTTTTTGTTACTCAAGGCAGAAGATCTTGTTTGCAACTGCTTAGAACTTTTACTTTTTAACCATTTCTAAGCACTGAAGAAAATCACGCTGAGCATCTGGCTCTGGCTGATTTTCTAGGAGAAACTTTCAGCAAAAGTAATTCTCCTGTCTCCAAGATCGAGTTTAAGGGGGAGAAAAAAAATTGGTTGGTCCTTGTGGGCCCGTGAGGGACTAGTTCAGATGAGGACTGGGAGGCTCAGCAATGCAAACTGCTCTGACTGCCAGCTCTGCAACTTTAAAGCCCCAGCATGTGAGAGCATACTGGATAAAGAAGTCCTTCCCATGACTCCAGCTGCCGGCTGTAGCGCTTCTGACTAATGAGAGGCAGAAGCAGAAGAGGAAGGAGACAAGTGGTAGGAGACAGTAGCAAAGGTGCCATAGATAAATGGGGGGGAAGGATGAAAGGGGAGTGCTAGTCTGTAAGACACTTTCCCCAGCACAGGACCCAAGACCTGAGCCTCAACAGCCTTCTATGAGCAAATACCTGTGAAACCACCGATAAAAACAGCATGGCAGTACTTTCAGGAGATGGCTCAAACACTGTGGTATTGTCATTGGTTTCTTCAAGCCACCCACTACCAGAAACCTGGTTTTTTACCTCTCCTAAGATGCTCAGAACAATGACTTGGGCATTTTTAATTTTGCATTTTTTAAAAAGGGAAAAAATTAGACTAAGAAATTAGACTATTATTAAAAGAACACCAAACTTGCAAAGTCAAACACTGAAAACATAGGAAATGCCTGACTCAAGTTATGTGATGCCCCTGCTTTTGGTCTCCTTATACCCAGGTAATAGGATAGGGCTCCAAAATAAGTGACTACACGCTCATTTTTCTGTGGGCACCCTGACCCGTTCACAGCAGAGGATGGGCACTGCTCAGAGCATGAAAACTGGTGGGGAGATGAGGGGTTGCAAAGTATTGCTTCATCCAGACATGGAAAACGTGTCCTGGGTCATACAAGGCACTTCAGGATGGTTTCAGTCTATGGTTCTCATTTTCTGTGTCAGAGTTGCCATTAATCAAAAATGCTTTTCATTGCAGAAGTCACAAAGAGCTGCTTTTTTTGATATACACAATGCTATCATCATGTTAATGATCACATAAAATGATGCTCAAGTTTTTGTAGGGAGAGGTGACATTTTCATGAGATCAAAGGATAAAGGTGGCAAAAATACTCCCAAATTTTCAGGAATACAAATACGTGGGCTCTGGAACAGGAGCAGCAGAAGATAAGCAGAGTTGTAGACCTTATGGAAAGCAAATAAACAGAACAATCATACTGTTATCAAGACTGCCATGAGGAATGTATTCAAAGAGGCCAGATTAAAGTAAAACTGAGCAAACTCTGGCATTGTTTTGTAGTGTTGAATGTCTGGTTTTACAGGCATGTAATTTAGAAATCAGCATGTTAGTTAGGTATGTGGAAATACCAGAGTAGGATACAGAAGTCTTTACCTTCTTTTCAATTGCTTCTTTGAATTCAGGTCAGGTTATAAGCCAGTGAAACATTGATGATCTCCATCCATTTTTTTGGTAGATGTACAGAAATCAGCTTCAGCTGAAATTAAGTTTTATGCCTCAGAGGCAAAGAGGAATTGGGAACTGCAGACTGCTTTCACCTCCCATTTGAAAGACAGTTCTTTCTGATGGAAGAAGCTTTGGTAAGCAAAAAAAAAAAAGCGGAGCTAGTGACTCTACTGTTTGACAAAACAAACCACATTTTCCAATGCTGTTCTTCCAGCATTGTTCTGAAGCTAATTTAATATTTCATTATTGCAGAGGGAGTTCAAGAATCAGGACGAAGTGCCAGTGAAGAGGCAAATTAGGGGAATGTAAATACCTTCCTTGTAAATATCCCCAAAGTCTAGACTGACACAAAAGCTGGAACTTACCAAGTCAGTCATCCATATTGCTAAATTTGGAGAGTCCAGACATTTTGCAGCTGCCTCATTGCACAGTTTACAAAGGAGAGTGCTTAAGCTGTTTCTCAAAGGCATGAATGTAACACCCAAAGTAATGAGGAGTCTTCTTCTAGAACTTGTTTCCAGCTTTCATACCTTGATCTGGAAAAACAGAGCATGAAAAAGAGAGCAAATGCAAGCAAACCAAATTAAAAAACCCCAACCCAAACCAAAAAACCCTTACAAACCAAATGCTGTATTTTCATACTCTACCTTGCTTCTCTGACAAATACTGTCATTGTCCATCCAGTATGTGTGGGCTTCCATTCAAATAAAAGAACATTTCAAGTAAAGTAGCCCTGGGTATTGCAAGTACTCTCCTTGCTAGTGTTAGTCCTACAGTTGTAGTAGCTATCATTTTAGCATTAATGTTTTCTAGGCTTAGAGAAATTTCATCAGCTCTCTAGAGTTTGACAAAGGAGACATAAAATCAGAAAGCTATCAATCACTTTTTTCTAGCACTTTCACTAGAAAACACTAGTAAGGTGTGTTACTCCATTTTTAATTGGGATTCTTCTGAAGAAAAACAAAAACAACAAAAACACACCCACTGAACCTCTTAAAATGCTTTTGCAGAAAACATGTTAATTTGTATGGCTTGGATTCTATCTGCAGCTGATATTCTCTTTAATCAAAAGTCCTGAAGAAAATCAAAGAAAAAAATGCTGATTTATATTTTATTGCTCATGTTTTATCTTTCTCACTTGCATGAAAGACCTATTTTCTGCACTTTTAACAGATTTTAATTGGAATATGTTAACACAAACATTTGTATGCCTATTCTACATACAAATATTTTGTATAAATTTACAACAATGCATGCACATATATGCATGTATATAAATATGCACATATACAAATTTCAATTATTTTTAAAAATACATCAAAGAAAATCACTATTGTTATCCACCAGCTGTGACCAGAACTGTCTCCTTAACATGCTGCATTTAATGAGACATTATGTTAGCATTTCTCGCTCTCTATGTTTCTCTGAAAAAATACCTATCTATGTTAAAATCAGTAAGGGAATTATGTAAATAAAGTACCAACCCTGATGAAACAGCAATTATATATCTCAGCAGCTGCGTATGTCCGTTTATGATAGATGATTAACTAGCAAATTGTTCGCATATTTGTTTTATGGAACATTTGGCAATTTAACTATTAGCTATGAAGGTTTAGCCAAAAGTCATTAAAATGCTTAGACTAGTATAGATCACAGCTGGTGCTGTTTTAGCAAACTTAACACAAGTATGTAAGATCTACCTTAAAGTAAAGGACCATATCCACAGCAGGGTGTGCATGCAACGTGACTAGTTACCATGCTGGGCACATAATCCACCCGTTCAGTGGTTAGCAAGGACTCAGAAGATGAAAGTTTTGAGTTCTTTTCCTGATTGAGGGTGATTTGAATCCTGACACCTATGCCACCAAAGCCACCTTATCCTTTTGTCCTTTTGATAATCTATGAGGAGGGGTACTTTTGCATCAGGCACAAATACAGGCAAAAATTTGAGAAAGCTTCTAGAGCTTCGCAGGTAGATCTTGGCTGATGGAGACTTGGACACCAGGTCCACTTTGAAGGCTATCTAAAATAAATAGCACAGATACAAGCTGCACACTGGGACAAGGATCATTACGATATAGAGTTCTTTACCCTCTTTTACCTAGCAAATGTGTAATTTTTACAAGGAAGGAAGGCCCTCACCAGAAGGGCAGGAAATCCCTTGCAATATGGGTTTAAATCTGCTCGGAAAGGAACCCGTGTCTTGGTTTCCTGCAGTCTGACACCTGAGCTGTGGGAAAGAAGAACAGACAAACAACCTCTTCCAGGTGTGGCTGGGGTGGTTGAAGACATTGTCATCTCACCACTGTCATCATCCAGAGGTTACTTCTACTATCATTGAGCCAGTAGAATAGAACTGAGTTGTTCGTTTTTTGTGTTTAGTGCGAAATGAAGAGACTGAAGCTGCGAAAGCAGACTTAGCACTAAAGCAGATGAGGACTTTTGTGTCTTTTCATCCACCACATGCTGTAGCAAGCAGCATACATGCATTCCAGCTACCTGAAAAGTGCTTGGGTTGCTCTGAAGGTTGTTATATTCAGGTTCTGGAAAACACCTATTAACTGAAGTGAGCAAGGGTACTCATTTAGGGGGTTAAGACTCTCTGAAGCCTTTATATTTTTTTATTCAGGGGAACAACAGATATTTCAGTTTTGCTATTACTGGACTTCATTATTTGCATGAGAACAGGTATAGTATAAAAAGGGACAGTCTGGACTTTTATGTTGTGACAGGCAGCACAAAGCTATATAACACAAGGAAGAAGCTGCACTACATAAGACAATTTGCATCAGTGAGTTCCAGCTTGTGCTTTAAGTTACACATGTCCCTGTGTTTTGCTGCAAGAGAGGAGTTGATGCTTCTACATTGACCCTGGAGGCCTCTGTCTTCTCTCATCCCCAGCTCCTTCCCATGGGCCCACTGGCACAGAGTCACTTTCTCCAAGTGCAAATACAGCCCTTGTTTCCAGACACACTTGACTCTGTAGCATGTGTTAGCAAATGTGAGGAGCAGAGCTTCCCCCCTGTCCCTCCCCTGCATGGCTGCCCTGTAGCTGGGCATGGTCAAACCCAGAGTAAACATTGATCTGCTGGTGCTGATACCCAGAGATCATACAGCTCTAGATGTTAATTACAGACACAAGGCTTACGTTCTCTTTAGTGGAGAAAGAAAAGCATCAGTGTAAGCTCACATGTAGCTGCGGCTGCACTGTTATGCATATACATGTGTATACATTACAGCTGCACCCTGCCTGCTCCTCCCTGCTGTCTGTACGTGTCTCTCCTCTCCTCAGCCTCACTCTTGTAAACCCTCCCTCACCTCTTCCCACCCGAAAGGAGCCGTCTGAGCTCAGACTCTGCAAGTATTCAAATTATAAACATTATTTTGGAAGTTTGAGGCAAAACAGAAATGAGCTTGTGATCCCCAAACTGCACTGATTCACGAAGTTAACAGTAGTATGAGCCTGTATCAGCCTAATTTTGCTCTGAAAGTAAGCAGAGGAGTTTAAACAGTAAATTGGCACCTGGTCAAAAGTCCACTGGTTTTGTTTCTTTGAAATTCCAAATACAAAACACATTTTTCCTGTATTCTTGTTAATTTGCTTCATTGCCAGCCTCACTAGCATCAGAGTTAACCTGGAAGATTCATGAGGAATTAGGGAAATACATTGTTTGCTCTGTTTGTGAGACATACCTTTCAGGAACAGTATTTCCTTCTGTTCCCTTCTCTCAAATTTCCTCACAGCCTGTTGCTACGCTGGCATTGTATATATTCACTTAGTTTACACCATAAGCTGCCTTATGGCAAGGAGGTATTATTTGTACTCCTCTATAATGTAGTTTTGCCACTATGGACATAGTAACCTACGCAAATGATCTCCATTACAGAAGGCTAACAGAGTGGGTAAGTAATTCATCAAGACAATCATTGACTCCCTAGTGAGGTGCGGGCATGCTTTGGAGACCAGCTATAATTTATCCCAGCAAACTTGATGATACATGGCTATTGCAGAGGAAAAATAGAGAAAACTTGAGCACAATGTGCAGCCTGTGGTGAGGTTTTATTTTTTTTTCTATAGGTAAAAAGAATAATTTCCCCCTTGATCTTGCTGTGAGACTTTCTGTGAGAGTCATCAGGTGAGACGTCTGTCTTGTAATGGGGCTGAGGGACTGGAAAGCACTGTGGGATACCCTACCATGACAGATTCATCTAAAATATCAGATGAACCAATTTCAGCCTTTTCCACTTTCTCATTTCTCCAGATTCAGTGCACAAGATGATGGTGATTCCAGCAGGAAAAATTAAAGAGGAAAATCTACTGGAAGAGTTGCCTTCCTAAATTAAGCAAGATAAAGAGGTGACCTGAATTCATTTGCTTGTCTTTAAATAAAGAACTCATGAAATCTTAAAAAGCAGTTTTTGACTGTAAACAGTGACTTTGCTTATCTAATGCATCTTAAAAGACTTACCCCGCCTCCCTCCACCTCCAGATGATGAAGAGGCTTCCCAGGGAATAAGTGCAGGGATGTTGCCTTCCCCAGGCTCTGAGATTGAGGTGGATTAAAGAGAAGTTTCTAGTCTGTCTGTCTGAAAAGAAAACCCAAAATATAAAAGCATGAAAGTGTTGCTGGTGCATGGAGGTAGTGGGAGGACCTGCTGGTGTTATGTGTCTCTGGGTTCCTTCTCTGGCTCCTCAGCAGGCACTGCTGGCCCTGCTTCTCTCACCATCTCCAATCTCCAATCCATGCATACAGTGCTGCTTTGACAGATGCTTCTATCATTACTACCACAAAGATATTGTGAATTGATTGTCTAAATTCAGTACAGAGCCTTAAAATCTTGTTGTTTCAAAAAGGCATATTTTGATGCTTTTTTATTTACCTTCTGGGTTTGAGTCTCCAGAGTCATGCCAGCGATAGCAATCATAAAGCCTACATTTTTTTCCTAAAATGGGACCTCAGGCTGCCATTAATAGCTTCTTTCCACAGATGAGGCTTTAAGAAAAATGTCAAACGTTTTAAGACTCATAATAAAATCTTGAGAATTGCCAACATTTTATGTCATTGGCTCCCTTGCTGTCCTCATCTCCTCCTGCCTAGAAAAACCAATTCATCCATGTCAGATAAGAGAGCCAGAACATGATATCCATCCAAATCAGAGTGCAAAAACACATTTTGCAGCTCAGGCCAATCTCATCTCACCATCTTTAATAAAGCTCCATTTTAGAACATTTGGAGAGTAGAAAATGAAGAGTAAACAGCAATATTTTCTTCTGATTAAAAAATGCAACCAAGGCTCCAAATGTACTTTTATTTTGAAAGAGCCTCCTTTAACACACTCTGAAGCTTTAGAAATGACTCCATAGTAAAGTGAACTGTAGTGCTATTGAGTGAGGTGTAAGATATTGAATAAATAATTTTGATTTGACTTGGAAATACAATTGAGGTCTTTAGTTACTGCCATAATAGAAATAACAAATCATCTTGGTTTTGACAAGTTTGGTTTTGTGGGGTTTTTTAATGAAAGGTTATTTTTCCAATGATATATTAGCTTCAACCTGAGATTACAAAAAAAAAAAATAAAATTTGAAAGCAAGTATCTGAGTTTTCTTTGAAAGATTAAAATTCTGGAAACCAAAAGTAATTATTTAATTGACTATATTTTTTATGTGAAGAAGTCTTTTAAGTGTTTCTGTTTGTGTGTGTATATATGCATGAATCGATCCTGTTTGCCAGTTTATTCTGAAAACAAGAAAAATAAAGTATCCCTCTATTTATTGCTATGAAGAGAATGCCACAGAGGTGCAGTTGAAAATGAGAGTCCCACTGTAGTAGTCACCGTAAGAGAAACGTCTGTTCCTGCTCCAGGACACAAACAGACCTAGATGTCAGTTAGAGGAGAGAGAAATGAGGCAGGGTGATGAGGTCACATTAAAAAAAAAAAGAGTTTAGCAGAAAACCAGGAGTATCAGCCTGCCACAAGAGCTTTTTTCAGGATGATGTAATTTCTGTCAAATGGCTTGAAATTACATTATTACCCAGTACTGCACATACCCCAAAATATCGACCTGTATGACGCTATGCAATTTTCCCAATACGAAGAAATATTAAAAATTAATTATGATACCTCAGAATACTGTGACTTGCAATAGTGGATACAAGTGTTATGGTTTCTAAGATTTCAAACATTTGAAAGAATATTTGAAAGAACATTTGCAGACCTTTTTTGAAATAACTGTCCTTGAGTGTAGAAGACAGTCCCCTCTTTTCTTGTAAAATTAACTGACTATCGTACGTACATCACCATAAAACTTTGAAAGGATTGGGATCAACTTATTGTTTGACAAAGCTAAAGCAAGAATGGCAATCAATCCCTTGGCAATGGAAATTTTAAACTTAAAATAAGCTTTATCAAAGCCTTTGAACCTTCAAACACATTATACTTAAGAAATTAATGGGTCCCTGAAGAAGTATTATTTCTTTTTCTGTTTCACTTATATATACTTCAATTACATTAATCAACAATGCAACAAAATAACTGATAGAGACCGACCTCTTGGAAAAAAATTCCTCTCAATGCCTCTTTGACACTTCTTAGCCTTTTCCCCTTTTTGGTTTTAAAACTACTCAGGATTCTACAGAAAAATTGTACTTCTTTGGTTTTAAGCTCTGTTTATTCCAGTTTCGGTTTGCTGGTGTAGTAACACCTCCCTCCACTTCTGACCTATTCCCCTCTCCAGCAATTTGTGCTGACTGCAGCAACACCTACAGATGAAAGCAGCCCAATGTGAGAGGTTTCCTTCTGCTGAACCTGGAACAGCACTGAAGAGTCCTTCAAATGTTTCTTTTTTAAAGGCAATTGGAACTTTATGGAACATTTTCTTTTTCCTCTTAGGAACAATTACCATTGTGGTCCCCAAGCTGCCATGCCAGCCTCTGCCTTTGGGCAAAAATGAATATATTTTTCAAGTTTCACTACATCAAAACTTCCTAGACATGACCTTCCTTGTTACAGGTATAGATTGCAGCTGCCTTTAGTGTATCTAGTCCTAGATCCCATCATAGTTACAGTTTCAGTCTAGCTTGGCTTCTCCCAAACATTAAAAGTGAGTCTGTGTGAACTGTTGACACTGTTTTCCCCTCTCAGTTCCTTTGCTCTGCTTAAAAACCAAAAATAAATGCCTCTTAGCTTCAGCCTTCTGTATGGTATCTCCTCACAGGGCTTTACAAGGGGCTCATATCCATCATTGAGCATCATCTTTTCATCCCTGTGATATTTAGCCAAACTTTCTGCTAGCATTACCTGGAAGCACCACTGCAATAGAAGCTGCATGCCTGCTAGTATTTGCATTATAAACGGCCTACTTAGGGGGTTTATGTAACTCAGAGGTAAGAATTTGCTTTTGGCTGAAAGTCATTAACTCTCAGCCAAAAAGCAGAATTTTGTTTAATTTGATGTAAATAAAACTGATCTGGTGTGGCAGTTCTATTTATACCGAGGGATGAGCTTTTGTATTTAGATCAGTTTATCCAAATGCTATGTGGGGATTGAGGTGCTGGCAGAAAATCCACAGTGCTGGGTCAAAATGTTTGCATCTTGTAGCACAGAAGAGTGTGCAGGGTAATTCTGATGCACACTGAGACTGACAGACACAGTATCGCTCCCCTGTGGTCCTCCATAGGATTCAAGAGAACCCAACAGTAAGGTGATGTGCTCAAGGCAGTAAAGGAAAATTTAGTGTTTTCCTCACCTACCATATAGAAATACCTTTTATTTATTTGTAATTGCAGATAATTCGCTGATGAGGAGGACTGATCACTTGACAGTAAGTCACTGCATAGCCACTGAACTTTAAATAGCAGCTTCAGTCCCGACTTTCTGGTATAGTATTGCCTTGAAGTCGTGGTGTGGAAGGGTATGCTTGTGTACAGTATAGTTTTGACCATTTTTGAAATGTCTCAATTGATCTGAATTTAATGGTTTCATGTTAAGATATCTTTTGTTGCTACTTTTTTACTCTCCTCTGCAATAATCTTGCATAATTTGCTCTGTAAGTGTGTTCAAACGGTGATGTGTCTTTACGGAATTTGCCTTATATAGTGCACCATGCACATACATTTCTTTTTTAAACCATGATGAAGAGAACTGTTAACAAAGATGTTCATAAAGTTAGTTCATTAAAATCAACAAAAAGTAACATTAACGGATTGGTTGTGAAATTAAATATCTGGGGGTTTTCTCCAAGGAAATTGCAGAAAGAGTCTTGTGGTTGAAAATAATTATGGATATGGGTGTGTTTATGCAATGTGGGTATTTAATTGCTGCATTAAAGGCACTGACTTTTTTTAAGTGCTATTATTTTTAATAAACTTCTGCATATCCAAAACTGACTGCAGTCATCTTAGAAACTGTAGAAAAGAGGTGTAAGACAAAGCCCTGAAATTCACACTGCTTCCAAAGTGTAGCCGTCCTGATGACAGTTCTCCCAAGTTCTTTTAAATTTCTGTAGCATTATAAAAATAAACTCATTGTCTCATTTTCCTGCCCTAGTATAAAATTTCTCTCATTTCAGTGGGGAGCCCTGTTTGATTTATGAGTGGAAATCAGTGATTATCTGCTAAGGGTAACCCATTTCTGGTTTCTGTACCCATTTCTGGCTGTAGAAAACAAGCTATGAAGTAAACATATAAGGCAGAACTGCATAAGCAACATAAACCATGATGGCTGGAAGGTCAAGTGCTGGGAAGACCTAGACTTTCTTGGTGACATTAAATTACCTCCTGAGGTTTTCCAGAAACCTATAGAAAGAGGCAGACAAAGCAGAAAAAAGAAACTAGATGTCTTTGATGGCAAGATCATGAGTCAAAAAGTAGGACTTAAAGACCCTTTGGGAAGAGCCACCAGAAAGGAGAGCAGTGCAAGCTGTCCCAGTGCCTTGCAACAGAGACTATAATGCAGGGTAGAAAACAGATCTTTGTACCTGTGGCCCTGTTTGGGCTTAAAAAAAGGAGTAGTATTAACCTGTCCAGAAAGTGAATTATAGGCAATTCAAAAGCCCATAGAGCATTCACTCATCCTAGGCATTAAAGGGTGATTTGCTGGACCTTGCCACAGACTCAAGACTAGATTCTGACCACTGCAGCTTCCTGGGACTTTGATGCTATAATTTACAGGACAGATTTGCAGGGCAGCCACAAAAGCAACTTAACATATTTTCTTTTCCCTCTGCTGCCTGACTGATTTTGCACACAACTCCCCTACTTCTCCAGTTCAAATCAGGCTCAAACCATCACTGATTTATGTGTATGTAAATCAAGACTGAGATCAGAGGCAGACCCTTTGTACAAAAGAAAAATCTGGTTTTATAGCTTGAGCAATATCAGTAATTATTAATAGGTTTAACCCAAAACCTGATGTATAGAGCATAATACTACCGTGAAATACAGATTTTGGATCTAAATTTTGTGTTTGACATCATCAAACCTAGCAGAGAAATAATAGTCTTAAAAGAAAGAACAATGGCTGTTTAAGCTACTTTGACAGTTCAAAGTATCCCACTACAAAGCACTGGAATTGGTCAAAGAATGTGATTTGACCTTCTGTTTCTTCTCTGTAAAATACCTTATTTTAAAAAGGAACAAATTCTTTTCTTCATCCCCACCTAGAAATGAAATGATCTGATTTTTCTGATACTGACGATTACACTAGTATGCATTTCCATTTTTTCCTATATTTTTCCATAGACTACCTACCACTCAGCAATTTTTCAACATAGTTTCAGGTATGTGGCAGAGAGAAGAAATAAGAGTTGTAACTGTGTTGAAAAAGTTGTGGGGTTTTTCTTATTTAAATAGTAAACCAGCTCTGAATGACATGCCATTAGGAATAAGAAAATATGGAAGCAAAAAGCATGGAGGAAAAAATTCAGAATTGCCTGGAGAAGCCAAGACATATGATGTTAGGCTACATAACCCACAATCCAGAGTTTGCTACTCCTGTGTAGCTTACCCTACCCTACCCTGCCCTTGCTGTTTCTCACTTCACCTGCTGTCCTTCATGGCTCTCACCTTGCCCTGTTCTGCTGCGTTCAGCTTTCAATGGGGGAGGGGTGGAGTGGGGGGTGTACATGTCACCTGCTGTGGAGAGAATGCTGCAGTCATACATTTCCTTCCAGGAATTCACCCAAGAAATGTCTACTGCTATAACTCAGGGAAATATCAGTTTGTTCCTTTGCTTTTGGGGCACTGTCTAGTCATCCTCACAGTATTGTTTGTCCACAGGAGTTAGGGCCTGAAAGTGAACCCTCTTTCCTGGGAATGAGGGCAGTTGAAGACTAGTCAGAAGTTCTTAGTTGCCTTGAAGCATTGTCCCACAGCAAAAGAGAAGTTGCAAATGTTAAGGTCTACATGGATGCTAGTTAACTAGGCATGACAAGGGCCACACTAGGACCCTGCCATGCCATCCTCTGTGCTGGGTAATTACTAGCACTTTTCTTGTCAAAGATCCCTCTCCTAGCCAATGCTTGGCCACAGCGCAGGGCTGTAGGAGATGCCAAGAACTATGATTTCACCAGAGAGTATGTAGGTCAGCTGTTGGCAATATATCTAGTACAGTAAAACAACTGAAAAAACTGGGGCTTGTGGCTCTCAGTGGCTCTCATCTGTGAACAGCGACAAAGGGAGCATGGCACTTGCTCTGAACTGGGGTGACTTTGCCCCAGGTTAGGGCTCTGGTACTGCTGAACCCCACCAACAGTAACCAAAACAAAATATAGCCACTATTTAGACATCAAATAACCATGAAGGTGACTAAAGAAACTCCACAACTTTACTTGATAATCAGCATATGGATTCTGGTGGGAGAAGGGCACAGCTCACATACTCTGCTTTCTGAGCAGAAAATTCATGCTACTGCAAAAAAATTTCAACCACTAGTTTAAAAAAGTTACAGCACTGTACTGGAAGGGCACACGTTATATAACGTTGCACAGCAGAAGTACAGCTAAGTCAGCTTTAAATAGTAACCATTTCAAATAGTTTCTTCACAGATCATTTTCAGAGTGTTATTTTCACAGCAATAACTTCTGCATTCATAATTACAGTACTAAGTTCAAGGCTGCTGGAAAACGAGGGTGAAAAGGTAGAATAAAAGATTTCATGTGGGGAAATGAGATTGAGAGAGTTACTTAAGCACTGAAGTGATAATATATTCTTATATTAATCTGAATAGTTTCCTAGTTCCTATCTTAATATGTAGAATAGGGAATTCTGTGTCCCTAATGTACTGATTTGGTCAGAAAAACCATCCACACTGTTTTATACAAAACACTGAAACAGACAGAACCAATTTCCATTAGTGTTCACATTTTTCCCCCAAAGCATCTACTTACAATTAATTTAACTGCTCTACATTGTCCTCTTATTGTCCTGGATATGAATAAATCATTAGTCTTATTTTATTAATGAGGCCTAGCTAACAATATTCCCAAACTGGCTGTGCTCTCTTATCTTGCAGTATTATAGATAGGTGCAAGGTGTACTTTTATACCTGTACCAGGAAAAGTCTGGAAGCTGCAGTGAGGTGATTATGTAGCATTCATTGACAAATGAGATCTGTTCCAGGCAAAGCTGGAAGGAAAAAGTCAAGTTCAGTTTCTGATTTATTTTTTCTTAAACACTGGAAACTTTTTGCTGATTAAACAGGGTAGACTTTGCATTTACAGTAGATAGCATCTTTTATCTTAAGCATTATAATGAAAAGCCTTAAGGATCCTTGAGCTCTAATAGGTATTTCTGGACCCTGTTACAGATGACAGCTGTAACTTGACACATGGGGATCAGCAGCGGTGGGAAGAGCTCTGCACCAGTGCTGGGAGAACCTGTGGTTTCACATGGGCAAAGGGAGCATGGCAGGATCTTCCTGTGACCTCGTTACCTCTTCTCCCATTCTGAGCATTTAAACTCTTTTGGGATGCCCACGGGCAGGCAGATGTGCATAACCTTCTCCTGGCTGCAGAGCTGGGCAAAGGTGAACTTGCTCTGGCCCAGAAACTGCACAAATACACATTTAACAAGGGCACACTGCTGGACATACCTGACTATATGAATCTGGAGCCAATGTTTTTTCTTGGGAACAGTTTCTGCCCATACTCACCCATGGAGACAGATCAGGGGTGCCCAATATAAGGGATAACTTTATGCTAATATCAGTCACAGTAATATCAGTCACAGTTATATCAGTCACAGTAATAAGATGTAGGCAAAGAAATGCCAGGCATCAGTATTGGCACCTATATTTGTCCTTTCAAATTGTATTATTTCTTTCTCATGTTAACCACCACCTACGGCTGAGCACCCTACAGGCCAGTCCTACCAAATGGAACATGGGTGCACACAGCTTCTCAGCTAGCCCAGCCACCACTCAGTCCCAGCACCTGTGCACACAACTAGAGTACAAAAACCAAGTCTGCTGGCAATACACACAAGAGAAACTGAGGCAGAGAATACATTACTGGGAGACCTGCTGCACAGACCACAAAACCCAACAAGCCCGCAGTATAAAACTAGAATTTGAGTTAGACTTCAAATAAAATGTATTAACAACTGTGTTGCTGAGCTTGCCTCTGAAGGTTCTCCGCTTGAACTCAGTAACAGTTGTATCCTAAGATGTTTGGCCTACAAATTGATTTACCACAATATCTGCCCCACCTCACTGAAGATAGAGAGATTATCTTATAAACAGAACACATCATCACAGTTGCATGGATGAATTTCTCTCCAGCTATTACTTCCATTTCTTTGCATATTTTTGTGTCACTTGTTGACCTGAGAACAAAGAGCTTTCAGTATGTATTTTGTGCCTTTTCACTATATTTTGGAAAATTAATATAGATCTTATTTACTCAAGCAATGGTGGTACACACTCACAGGGGACCTTTCCTGTCTGTCTTACATTATATACCTTATTCCCATACTGAACAGATGGTCCCTCTTGCATTACTTGCTCCACAAATCCAGATACTCTCGAGAATGGTGCTATATAAATACCTAGATAGATAAATCAGCAAGATATTTCTTTTCTCCATATTCTGATGGGAAGGAATCTGGGGAGTGTGCATTCCCCAATAGTCTCTCCTTGTTTTTATAATAAAGTATCTTTTCTACCACTCCAACAAGAGAAGACGAGAGGTATCTGGTGCCAATGAACTCATGTACTTGCTTAGAATACTAGAGCGCTATTGTTTTTAATATTTAAAGCTGCAATGTTGCCATGTAACTAGGGAAATAGCTTTTTGTGTTTAAATATTTTATGGCTTCTTGGAGTCCAAGTACAAGAAGAATTTCTTTAGTGTGTTAGAGGCCCACCCTGACTGAAAAGTTTTTTGTTAACCCTTGAATGTGCTAAAATTGCTCTGTATTGTAGGAATTTATTATTATTTGTTTCATTCTGAGACCATGAAGGACTGGAAAGTGACTTTTTTCCTTTCACTTCTGTATAGACAGGCCTATGTTAATCTTTTTAATGTGACTTTCTATATTGGAGAAAATATTTTATTTTGTATTGGAACTCCAGTCTAGTAGTATATAATGATGGTTTTTAAATACATATATATATTTACTTATAAACCATTCCACCAATGAAGACTTCCAGAACTAGTCAATATTAGAAATAAAACTTCATTGTAGATATTGGCCACTTTGTGCTACTTCAGAGTTGCACATACTGCTCTGAATGATGCTAACAGTCTTGGGGAAGAGCTACAGCCCACTTAGCTCCTGTGAGGTTATTAAGGGTGACTTTAGTTCCAGACACAAAAATGTAGTTGCTTGCTTCATTATCATTCCTTTTTTTTTTTTTTTTTTGGTGCTTGAGTACACATTTTGTTCACTTTCTAGAAAAGAATTGAGCATGTGATTCCTTAGGCAAAATTAGCTCTGTAATTCAGTCAGTTTCTTCTGATCTCAGCTGATAACAGCCAAAGTTTGATACCTTCTTGAAGTATCTTTGTACACTGATGGTTGTGATGGTGAGACCAGAATAAGACAGAGGCTGGAAAAATCCATTTCTGGTATTGGTGAGGAAATAAACCCATTTAAATCAGTCCTCATATTACTGTAATTTTCTGCATGTCCTCTTGGCTCCTCAATGATTTGTACTCTAAATAAAACAAATACTGTCCTCATCTGGGAGATGGATTTTGCCAGCTGCTTTACATAGAGATCCAGAATGGTAGGCTTACGGTAAATTGGGGAAGAGGGGTAGTGGAGAGTAACACCTTGGAAACATTTGGGAATGGTGACAAAGCAGCAGGGCATACATAAACATTTCAGTGTAACAAACACAAAACCTTTGAAATCTTGGACAATCTTGTTCATGAGCTTCTCTAAGTTACAGAAATATTTTCTTAGAATCCTAACGTTAATGAAGTATGTTAGGGGAAATCATAATTAACATGTTCAGAGGTGGAAAAAAAGGTATGGAGGATAACCATCCTGCTGACAAACAACATTTGTTTGCTCTTTACATTAAAAGTTAATGATGTATGCTAGCAAGCAGAATGAAGTACAGATGATGGTTTGAAAGCATCCATGCCAGATGTTCACTCAACATTTGGACTAGTTTTATTTCCACACTCCATTATTCGCATATCACTCCCAAACATTGTTTGCAAGGTTGGCCTCAGGGCTACTATTGCAGGATTGCAGGATGTATGCTTCCCTGGAGCTCAGCTCCTGTCTCACTGCTGCTGCCGGCAGAGAGCAGAGATGCTGCCACCGGCCAAACGCCTGCCACCAGCTGCCCACTTCAAGTTGGAGCTTTGGTTATCTCAGCCCACAATTCTAGGCAGGCCTCAGAATTTGCAGATGAAAAATAGATTCTGTACTGTCTCACCAAACCCAACTCATGAAAAGCATCATGGAGGGGACATGTATGCTACAAGACTTTTTCATGTAATCTTAGCGTCTCCCCAGCACTGGGACTTGCAGCCCTGAACTGAGTGCATGCACTGTCTCTGTGACACGGGGACACTGATGGGCACTTCACAGAGTAATTAATGCAAGCCAGTATACCAAGGAGATGTCCAAGGTCCAAAGAGGAAAAACCTGTGTACTTTCAGCTTTACTCTCTCCAGTTTCTAGGCATATAATTTAAACATTCCCTAAGCATAGTGCAGATACCTGCTTTCAATTCACAGTCATAGGTTTAGCACGCTGACCTAGAATTTGAGAAATCATGTTCAATTTTCTTTTCTGCCTGAAGGGTTGTGAATCAAGATCTGTGCAAGCAAGGGACTTGGCCACCATCTTAGTCTGGGATAAACATGTTAAAAATTGCTCTTGCTGCTCTACTGGGCATGGAGAAATTAAAAATTACTTTGACCTGCAAAGGAACTGACTCTCACAATGACTCTATATAACAGTGCCTACAGTGGAGTGGAAACTCTGGAGTCAGCCACGTTGCAACAAGTATGTAATGGAGTTAAAATACATTTAAATATACACTGGGAGAGGAAGAACTGAAATCTCTGTGGTTTTTGTCCCAGATGAATACCCCAGTTGATAGACTTCAAAGTCAGGCTTTGCTCTCTTTAACAGTTAAGTATCACTGTGTTAATATGTCAAAGATACAGGTGGATTTACAAATGGCAGCTGCATCTGCACAGCCCATGTGGTGATCACAGGACCTTGTGGACAAGCTGGCTTCATCTTGCAGGAAAAGCAGCATATAGCCCTGCAAACAAACAGCCCTGCAGCCCCCACCAGGGAGATGTGCTGGGTACAGAAAGGTCAGTGGGATATTGGGTGTGCAAATGTCCTCTGTGGCACAAGTCACTTGCAGGCATGACAGGATGAGGTGGGTTCACTTGCTGCCGACAGAGTTGGGAAGTAAGACACCCCAGTGCCTGGTACCAGCAGGATTGTACTGTGGGATTTTATTGCTAAAAGTGAAGCTGTCAGATAAAAGGGTGAGAGTGGATGGAAAGTGCGAGAATGATGAGAAGCTGCTTCTGCAGAAGTTGAGACGAGCAAGCATGAGGGGTTCTGGACCTGGGGCAGTGCTAAGCAACTAAACAGCCAAATAAGATACGTTTAAGACCCATTCCTCTCTCTTGCCTGCCTCCTGCCTCTTTGGGAGCTGAACCCAGTGGCACTGCTGGCACAGGGTTGTGTGCTGAGTGAGCCCTTTGCAGGGGCATCGCCGCTGTGTGAAGCAGCAGGTCCTCACTTTCACCGGGTTACAAAGTTCCTAATGCAAAAGGCTGTGCCTCGAATTTCAGATGATCCTAGAAAAGTATGAGCCAACCTTATACATCTGAGAGTAATATTTGACCTGTTGTGCTTTGATCCTTCAGTGAATATTGAATTTTAACTATTAAAAATACATGAAAAGTATTCAACAGCAATCAGACATCACCTTCACCATGAAAAATAAACCTTCCCCAGTTTTGTTGCTTTCTTGAAGTCATAAATATATCAGACTATGTGTTGAATTCCTCCCTGTATAAGAGCTGAAATTTTGCTTTCTGCTAATAATCCTCTTCACTGTAAAGACTACAGAAAATGGTATACTTTGGCCAAGACTACCTGGAAGTCCAGGTCCAAAGGCATTAAGTAATAATATAGAAGTGGCAAGCATTATTAGTCTTTAGTTTCATTTTTCAAGTAAAATGACAGTCTACAAAACAAGAGACTAATGACCTGCAATCTCAAACTGGCAGGGAGTGGGAAGTTACATATAAGCAAAGACTTAAAGAAGCCACAAAGATTGAGTAAAAAATGAGAGCGCACACAGCAGATTTCCATTTCTGATCACCATATTTCAGTGATGGTACGTGTCTGCACTTGCCAGCATTATTTTTGATGAGTCCAGTTGCCACATGGAGTTTTCCCTGTGGAAAATCTAAAGCTGGTCACTAACTCACTTTGAAGGTTGAAGTGAGTCCTGGGAAATTTCAGGTTCAAAAGTTTCCTCCTTCTGTTGAACTTGTTTTGAAGGACCCAGCTGTGCTCTTGCCTATCCAAAAAAAATAATAGTAGGACCACCATGAATGCTTCATGGGAGAAGTTAAGCTGGAAATTTGAAGAGCTCAGGTGGAAAGGACAGGTCAAAGATGTAGGGCACAAATTCATAATTGTTTAACTTCCATTATTCATAGATAATTCATTGGAGGAATAACCTTTCCTGATTTGAAAGTATGGATTCATTTTAGCAGTCTCGAAGGAGCAGAAACCGACTAAATTAGAAACCAGAAAAAATAACCTGTGACATTTTTTCAGAGGCGATTTTGTCAAAATCCAAACAATTTCACAGGCAAATGAAAGTCCATTTCTGATACCTTGATGACATAAATGCAAACAGAATCAAATTGATTTGTTCATATTTTTAGATATTCCATGCCAAGATGAAACAAATGTTGAAACTGGAATTATACTGTGGACAGAAGTTTCATTTTCTGAACAGCCATGTTAGAAACTATAAACTAAACTGAAATTGAATAGTCTGCTTTTATTGAGACAGCCTCTGAGTAACGCAATCCAAATAGACTCAGTGGTAGAGCTGGTCTGGAATTTTCTGATGAAACTTTTTTTGATCTGAAAATAAGAGCTCCAACTAAGCTGAAGAGTTTTGTGGAAAGGAGTCAGCTTAGAAGAATTTCCAATAAAATAAAGTTTAGGGTGCATCAGAAATTTGCCTGGCTTCTTGTCAAATTGTCTCATGGTTTGCTTGAAGAATAAACTTCAATATGTGGCTTGGCTTTTTCATCATGCAAAATTCCTCATCCAAGGTACTCCTAGGCTTTCAGGGTTTTCCTACTACCGCAGTCACATCATTAGGTTGCTCATGAGACATGAGAAGTCTCCAAAAACCACAGCTCCTGATCAAGCCCATTTTGGCTCTGTTTCGCATCAACGGGGAGATCCAGAGCAAGTAGGAGAAGTGTGGACACTTCTTCTCTGAGCCCTCATCTCAATGTCATGGCTGTCAGCTTGTCCCGAGTCAGGGGTCTTTGCTGAAATATCTGCTTCATTGCTTGATCTCTGGTTTACTGCAGCTCCTGAAGAGCTGTGTTAGAGATCTGAGCAGTTGCTTCTCTGTTTTATTTTAGAAAACAGAAAACTACTCACTTTTCCCCAAAACAACACATTTTTCAGAATGATCTTTATATCAAGATTTTCTGCTTTTCCTGCTATATTGAAGCAAAGCCTCATTTGAAATGCGGGATTTAGAACAAAATATAAATCCTGAGTTTTAAACACATTTGCCTCATGGTCTCGGGGAATAAATAAAATCCTGTGAGAGGAAGCCTCACACAGAGAAGTTGCTACCTATCCCACACTCTTTTAACCCAAGAGTTCCCATCCTCCAGGAGCCAGAAACTGAGATTTTCTTTTTTAAACTTACCAGCAGCGTAACAGAGAAGAACAGCATCAGATTGCTCTTTCCCTACATATCTATTCATGTCTATGTTATCTCATAGATTTATTAAAGCCTCATGTTCTTCTAAGCTTAGAGTCAAAGTTCATTATAAAGACTACCAAACACAGTACAAGTGACATCACCAAACCGACTCATCTCTATTGCAGGAAGTCAACTTTTAATTTTTCTTGCCTATAATAGCAAAGATTGCTGGAGAGTGATAACAGAAAGCTCAGAGGCTGTAGGACTGGATGCAGCTGTGTTTGTGATGTGGAACCTGCATGATCTGCAACCCTTTACCTTAACCAGATTAATCAGATTAGCTTGAACCTGTCTTTTGCATTAGTTTTCCTCTCCCATTTCTCAGAATTATTAAGTAAACTGAAATGACTGCCTACTTATGAAAAAACATCCATTAAAGCTGGAATAACCAAGCAGCAATTGTGAGATCAACCATAATAATACAGTACATGCTTTTGTTCTACACTGACAACAAAATTTACCTCCAGCCTTTCACCTCACACAGACTTCTATGACTCCATTTGTTATTGACCATTGTTGCAGTTTGTTACTCATGGAAATAAAGTATTTGCTATAGAGAGGTTTACTTTGGCCTGACCTAGGCTTGGGAAAAATGGTGTATGAATATCATAAATGTATGAAGATGTGAAAGAATGCACCAGCTAAGGGATTCTGTGACAGACCTTTGAGCTCATGGATCATATTAGATTTACTTACAATTAAATCTGAAATTAGCATGTGGGTGGTAATTTATCTTGGGGGACAAAGACTGAAGCAGGCCTCTTACCACAACACCTGCCAGCAATATCTAACCTAAAAATCACAGTTTTCCATCTGGAGGAAATAAAAGGGGCTGGGAAGCAGGCAGCTGGGCTGGGAAGCAGTCGGCAGGCCTAGGCAGCCCACACAGACAGATCTTGGGTTCAGAGAGACCCAATCATACTGGCTGAAAATCCTGGAACTAGGACTCCATGGAGGTCCAAGCTTGCTGCTGGTGATGTTTGGGAGCAGAGGAGTGTAGGGAGGAGCTGAGGTCTTTCAGCAGATGTACTGGCACACCCACCATAGCACTGCAGAATCATATCAAGGGAAAATTATTTATCTTTGGCTCTCTGGCAGGGTTTTCAGTAGCTGAGACTTTCTGCTTGTGAAATATTTCCTTGGTTTGTAAATTGCACTCATGCTGCTCTTCTGAGCTTTCACATGCTTCACCCAGTACAGTCTGATAGATTCCATGAAAGGCCAGTAAAATCAGATGCATGATGCCAGACAATGATTTGCCAAACTTCATTTATATGAAAACTATCTCAATATGGTTACTGCTGTGGCAATCCAAAGCAGAAAATAATCTTCTATCCATGAATACACTTATTCATCCACTATACGTGTCTTTGATGTCTAGGTACCAATAATTTAGCAAGTGACATGTTCTGACATTCACTCCAGAAGTTCAGACTGTCTCAATAGCATAGTAGCACCAGTAATACAAAGTACACTGACTTTCTCTCTAGAGCAACATTATTTATGCATGACATGGAATAATGCCTAACAGGAGCAATGAAAGGAAGAAAAGTGCAACAAGCTAGTGTGTATATGATATGACCTTGTTAACATTTCACCGCAGCATAATATTTTTGTTCTTTCAAGCATGATAAGTTAATGCATGCTGCTGTGAGACACATTGGAACTGACAGATAGACATGCATTTTAAAAACCTGGTTCAGCAACTGTCACTTTACCATTAACAAAAACATGTAATGGACTGAAGAATGAAGAGAAGAAACCTTAGAGAAACAATACAAATCCTTTCTCAGAATATGTGCAAATACCCTGCAGCTTCCATCTGCAGAATTTGATGAGAACAATCTAAATAAAAAACAACTATTGTGACAAACAATTGAGAGTTTAATCTAGGCATCATGAATATTGGCATGAAAGATTGCCAATTACCTGTGCATTTACAGACTTGCTGCCCACATAGAAAACATCCAGACAGGGCTGCAAAAGCTGGTCTGGGAAAAGGTTATATTGCTCAAGCTTTGTGTATATTTAATGCAGGATCTCTCTTAGGAATAAACCTAAAAAGAATGAATGGTATGTGAATAGGACAAATATTTTTAAATTTTACCAATTCATTTAGATTTAGGATTTTGAAAATGGTAGAGTATTTTCTTCACCACTTATATGACAGATCAACTTGACTGAGTGGGAAATTGTGAGCTGTCAAGTGAATGTTTCGTGACACAACACAAGTGACTGTTATCAGTTGCTTGGTCCATAATACACTGCTGTCAGTTCAGGATAAAAACCTAGAAATACCAATAAATCTTTCACATCAAATGTTATACTGACAGAGAGCAACCCTGTTGCATACATTTGGGGTAATTCTGATGGCTGAGAACCCTCAGTGAAACTGCTTGACTTTACACAGGAGAAGCAAGATCTAGATATTTTTGTGGGGAGAAAATTACTGTCCTGTGGAACAAGAAGTGCAGTCCTAACTGTGTTCTCGCCCTACAATACTACTTTTCTCTTTCCCTCTCAACCAAAATGTACTAATTCAAAGGGAATAAAGAAGTTTTACAATAGTCAAACTATACCTCAGTTGTGTAGACTGTATTTGCTATTTGACTTCTGTGAAGACCAACCTGCTTGGTTGTAAGTTTTGAATAGCTTGAAAATCTGTTTGTTGCCTTGCTTCTACTTAACAACTCCATTGCTGTACACCCCAGTCATTCTGTCAACAAATTGTATGGTAATTCCTCTGTGTGATCTTTCTTTCAGTCCCTTACTTAAGTTTCTCATGCTCTCTCTAACATAAAAAAACATTGTTCGCTCTTAGAATTGTTAGAACTGTTCTCGCTTGATCACATAAAACATATTCAGTCTTAGCTGAAGATCTGGTGTAGAACTAGACTTTTTCCAAAATTTTATGGCAATTGGATACTGGCGAAAGAAATTGGTAGTGACATGGCATTTGAAGAACTGTAAGACTGCTGAAGTTTGAAAGATGAGTAGCTAACTTTCTAAATAAACTACAATGGCCCTGAGGGGGACCTGGAGTTCTTATGTGTGCTAAGGATGTGAAAAGCTCTTTTTCAAAAAACAAATTTTCTTAATTCTTTTTTCAAAAATAGAAAATTTGAGGAGTAATTGAAATATGTGTACTTTTTTGTTTTAATGATGAGGAACGCACCAATTATTCCTACATGTGTGTAGAAAATACATAAATATATAAAAAAATAAATTATAAATAGAAACTGCTATAGCGAGAGGTTTGGTACCCATAGAGTAGAAAGTAATTTTCCCTTACAGTTTCTCTATGAAATAGAAGACAAAAAAAAGAATTTGGAAAGCATCAACACTGTTGTCTTGTAAACTAAAATAAAGTTAATCCATAAAGGTCTGAAACAGTTGGCATCTAGACCTCTAATAAAGAAGAAATTAATATTTCTAGATGAAAAGCTTGAAAATGTATTCCCATACATGCATTCATGGTAATGTAATACATTCAGTGAATTATTAAATGATAACAGTAAATTTGGCCTACAACATATTGGAATTATAGTTGCCATAACATTGTAATGTTTCATTATAGAATAAATGTGCTAGCAATACATAATAATTTCACTGGGAATACTATTAATTGTTGAAAGTGGTTTGAATCACTGAAATTAAACAGTAAATGAAGCAACAAAGTAAATCAATAATAACATCTTTTTAGACATTATTCCATCCTTTTCTCTATCTTCATTCTAAAGCAAACCATTTCCTGTATTTTTTCTTTATTTTTTCTAAAGGTTCTAGGTTTTCCATCACAAGCTTTCCAAAAGGACTGAAGGAAGGACCAAGGAGGATATTATTCTGAAAATTTTCTAACTCCTTTCTATGACCATGTAGTGAGCTGCACCCATAAGGCTTGTCCCTCTATCAGGAGATCAGAAATGAGGCAAATGTAAACTTCAGGTCTCGATCTGGATATTCCCCAACTCTTTTCTATTCAGGTCAAGGTTTTCGGACAGTTGCTTACAGACAAAGTGATCTTCTGTAATAAGTAGATCCCAAATGCAAAATTCCCAAACTCCCTGCTGATATCCTTCTGGGTTTGTCTTCCAAATGCAAATCTGAATCCACATATGACCTTAGAAAGCATTTGGGATGGTCTCTTTTTTCGTTATTTTTCTGTCTTTGGAGGGTGTGCCACTCCTCATTACAACCACAACTGCAACCAAAGTACTTCATCTGACCGTTTCTCTTACAGTGAGATGCATCTTTCATGTTACTGTGTTGGGCATACTTAGTAATAACAAGGAAGAGACTTGCTTATTTCTTTTTCAAATATTCCTCAAATAATCCCCAACCTTAATATAACCTAACTATTTTTCCAGCTCATTAATTATATTCATCTCAAGATCATTACTGAAGTCATTGAGCCCTTTAATGAAGAATTTTCACAAAAATTATGGCTTCCAAAAATGGCAGAGTCTCATTAAAGTGGTTAGAAAAAAGAAACAAGTATTTGGGTTCCATAAATCTTTTGAAGTTTCTCATTATTATCATTATTATCATTAGCTCAGTTAAATCAGTATACTAAAGGAAAGATAAATGTCGATAATTGTTTCCCATTGAGTGTTTTGTTTCAAGACTGTATATCACCAGTGATAGATAAACTTCTAAAGTTTTGGACTGAGGTTGTTCGAATAAACAACTTGCATTTCATATCTCTATCTGCTTCCCTGCAGTATGATGCTGAGTTTGCTCCCCAAAACCCAAGAGAGTTGCACTTAATTTTAGAAAGAGGCCAAAACAGTGAATTTCAGATCTGGATCCAAATCTGAAGTTTCCTGTTGGCCTTTTTTGATACAGCTTTCCAGCTTTGGCACTCCCGTGCTTATTTTGTACGTACATTCCTCAGTGTGTGGGAGTGCTGTTGTTTGGGTCTAGAGAACTGGAATTCTGGAGTCAGGAACTCACATTCTTCTAAATTACTGCCTTCATGGCTTTTATGACTAGCTGCTAACTTGTTTATTTAAATGACACTGACATAGGGTGTTTCTCTTTTTGTATGCCAACTTGACACATAGTTGACATAATTTTTGGAAGCTCTGTTTATCTAATTTAGAAACCAATAACACTTTGAAGCCATGAAAATTGGCACAGAATTTCTTAACTTGGCCACTGTGAAACTAAAGCATGTTAATTCAACAGCAACTTTTGAAAATTAGATGTTAATACATCCAATTTATCCATCATCTACCCAAACAAAAGGCATATTTACTAACCTTACAGGATGGGGTTTGGTTGCCTTTTTTTGCAGATTCAGCTGCCTTCCCAACCTTCTTATCTTTCTGAGGTCCAGATGCTCTATTCTTCTGATCACCAGGAGGGTTGTCAAAGGTCACAGCCGGCAGATCAGTGAAGTGGGATAGTTTTGCAAACTACTATGGTCCTAAACCCTCGTCTTAGATACCAGCCAAATGCTACTAACTTGGTTATCAAGTTGTTTACCAGTTTATTATTATCTCTGAAACTGCTGCTGTGTGTCACATAGCAGTTATCAATCCTTTTAGTGCACTTACCACGTCCTCCAAATTTTGCAAAGCACTGCATACTGTTTTACAGCAGCTCAGGAGCAAGCCTGCATTAGACACAGCATGTTCTCCACTTTTACTTGTTTTACTTAAGCAAAGAACTTCGTCACAATGATTTTCCTTGCTTATAGGATCACAGAATCACAGAATGTTAGGAGTTGGAAGGGACCTTGAAAGATTATCCAGTCCAACTCCCCTGCCAGAGCAGGACAACCTAGAGCAGGCCACACAGGAACTCATCCAGGCAGGTTTTGAATGTCTCCAGAGAAGGAGACTCCACAACCTCTCTGGGCAGCCGGTTCACTGCCCTGTCACTCTTACAGTGAAAAATTTAGCTACCCCTCCCAGTTTTGTATCATCTGCAAACTTGCTGAGGGTACACTCTGTTCCCTCATCCAGGTCATTGATTAAAATATTGAATAGTACAGGTCCCAGTACCGACCCCTAAGGGACTCCACTAGTCACAGCCCTCCAACTAGATTCCATTGTATTGACCACAACTCTCTGACTTCTTCCTTTCAATCAGTTCACAATCCACCTCACTGCCCGATCCTCCAGACCACACTTCCTCAGTTTAGCTGCAAGGATGCTGTGGGAGATAGTGTCAATGCCTTACTGAAATCAAGATAAACCACATCTACTGCTCTACTGTCATCTATCCACCTCGTTACATTCTCATAGAAGTCTATTAATTTGGGATGGAGGTGAGGCTGACAAGTCTATAGTTACCAGGTCCTCCTTCCTGCTTTTTTTGTAGACTGGAGTGACATTTGTTTTTCTTCAGCCCTCAGGCATCTCTCCTGTTGCCCAGGACTTACCAAAGATGATGGAGAGTAGCCTAGCAATGACTTCTGACAGCTCCTTCAGCATCCATGGGTGCATTCCATCAGGACCCATGGATTTGTGGATGTCCAGATTGCTTAATTGATCCCTAACCCAGTCCTCATCAACCAAAGCAAACTCCCCCTTTATCCTGACTTCACCTGGAGCTTCAGGGGTCTGGGGCTCCTGAGGACAGTCTGCAGCAGTGCAGACAGAGACAAAGAAGGCATTTAGTAGCTCCACCTCCTTTGTATCCTGTCACCAGGGCACCCACCTGACTCAGCAGTGGGCCTATGCTGCCTCTGGTGTTAGTTTTGTCTCCAACGTATTTGAAGAAGCCCTTTTTGTTGTCCTTGACCGCACTTGCAAGGTTTATTTCCAAGGTGGCCTTAGCTGTCCTAGTTGCCACCATACATCATCTGACAACAGTCTTATATTCCTCCCAAGTGACCAACCCTCTCGAGTTTGCCCAGTAGTTCCTTATTTAACCATGCAGGTCTCCTGGCTCCCTTTCTTGATTTCCTAACCATTGGGATGTTCAGATCCTGAGCTTGGAAGAAGTGGTCCTTGAACGTTGACCAACTATCTTGGGCCCCTTTACCATCTAGTACCCCGTTCCATGGGACAGGGTACTAGATGGACGGTAAGATGAACTATTGATTCAAACCATCACTGTAGAGAAATATTAACATTCTCTCAGACAGTGCTGGAATTTGGCTTTTAAAATGTACTGGAAAGGCAGAGATAAAATTTATATTCAAGGCAATTTCTGTGCTGCATATTGAGCCAAGCATCTGAGTTTTCCTTTCAGAAGTGCCCAGAGATGTTATTGCCAAGTCTCACCATTAAACCAGAAGACATGTTTTTTGGTCTTTAATTTTGTTTCTCTCATGGGTTTGCATTTTTTCCAAACCTAATTTACAATTTATTCTACATCTGCCTTTTTAAGAGATCAAAGCTTTCATACGCTGTACAAATGCAGGTTTCCACACCCATTGCTATTTTTTCAGTTTTAGAAGGCACATTATAACATGTGAAATCAGTTTTTTTTCAGAGCCAGTAGTAACAGAGGCACATATTTCTGCAGATTAATAATTCTCTTTACTGTAGATCTCATGAATTCTTCTCCTCCCTTTTCCTACTTCCCTCATGATTTCAAAGTCCACCCAGTGATTTCAGTGATCAAGTCATATTTATACAATTATCTGCTTCAAAGACATTTTTAAGGAGAAAATTAGAAAAACAAAATAAAGGATGAATTGGCAACATGAACAATTTCCTCTTCACTTTAATCATTACCATAACCATTAAAAAAAAAAGAAATCCTTCTGATTTGAAGTGGAAAACATCTTTTCTAACTCAGTGGTATGCACCACCACTATTATCACCACCACAAAACACAAGAGTAGGAAACAGAAGTGGTGCATGAATCTAGATCAGTCAGTTCCACAAAAGAGGCGTCTTTTCAGAACATGGTTGGTTTGAGTTTCCAGTCCCTAACTTTAGCATTCTGAAAGTTATGTGTTTGCTCTGAATTAGTCATGTAGGCTTTCTCTGCAGACAATGGAGAGACAGGTATCTCCCATTCTGATTAGATGAGTATAGCTCATCCTCTGGAGCTGGCTGTCTCTCACCATAGATTTCAGAGAGACCTACATGACTGGCTTAGAATAAATGTCAATTTTTTAATCAGTAAATATAGGTGAGATGAATCCAAATCTCCATGTTTTCATAATGCTGGAGCTGTATTATTACTGTGTATGTAATGCACATCTATTTGTGCATGTGTATAGCTATATACATACATATATACACATACAAATGCATATAAATAAATATGTATATTTATATATATAATAAACAATTTCTGCACACTAGATATATCAAATTCAAGTTGACGAAATACAAACACGCAGTTCAGAATGCTTTCCTGCAACTTAATT
This sequence comes from Aegotheles bennettii, assembly GCA_013398125.1. Taxonomy (NCBI): domain Eukaryota; kingdom Metazoa; phylum Chordata; class Aves; order Caprimulgiformes; family Aegothelidae; genus Aegotheles; species Aegotheles bennettii. The sequence goes on along the minus strand of VZRW01001099.1, from coordinate 32,242 downwards.
TTAAATTGATCTAAACTGTTGTGTCTCTTAAACTGAAAACAAACATGGATTTGTTTGCTTCTTTCAATTCAACCCAATCTGGTCCAGTCAAAATGATTTATTACCAAAGGTCACCGTGCCCATGTAACAATACAAACACACTCAGACGGCAATTTAACTATAGCACAACAAGGCTAAAGTGGTGCTGCGACCAGGGAGAAGCAGCAAGCCTATCCAGGAAGCAAGAATCACAAATGCTCCAGCCAGTGATGGTATCTGAGACCTTACATACAATTACTGGAGCAGTTTGCCACCTTTATCAACATTTTGTTTTATAAACCAAAAAAGCTTGAGTCAAAACAATGAAGCCTTTCTCCCTTTAGTCCCTTAAAGGAATTCAAGCAGAAACAAAGAAACCCATAAACTATATTAAGAATGTGCAAATATTTCTAAACCTCATCTGAGTTCCTTTAAAGCTACTGATTCAACAAAATGATGGTGAAAATGTTCAATTAAATGAACTAGTAATTTATTGTACTGTGAAACAATACCTATATTATGATTCATTATTAAGCACATAGAGCAGCTATGGAGTTAGCAACCATGATCGGATATATGCATTTGATACCATATAATAATATGATTGGCACATTCAGGTGAGATATGGAGTATACAAAAAAATCCAGGGCCTGTACAGCTAAAGCTTGGAGCCTAAGCAGAGACAATGGGACAGTGTGGCATGCTTTTGTTTTCCTGGAACCTCAACACAGATGGTAGCTCTAATTACAGGCTACTGGCTTCAGCAATTCCTCCTTCATGCTGTTTTTATTTTGGTTTGTTTTCAAATTATATATTTCTTCTTTGGTACCATAAGGACAATTAAATAACAGTCTGAGGCTACTGCTATTACAATTTCTAAACAGCAAACAAAATAATACATATGGGTGAAAAGGCTATTTCATTTTATTTTTTAAACACTTGGAATCTTGTAAAACATCATATTATCCTACAAGGCTTTGTGGAAATTGTTGATAAGTAATGCAGATAATGACCTTGCTTGGCCTCTGCTAGTGGAACAGCCTTTTTATTGCTGTGAGCAGTGTAACTACTTCTCTTATGAATGATATATTGATATGTAGAGATGTATATTGTAGCGAATGTAGAGGTTAACCAGAGGGCTACCTGATAGTTGATTGACAGGGCAGCCCTCCTGGTCATCACATTCAGGTGCTAATTGTTTGATGATAATAAAGCTAATTGCCTAACAAGGGGGTGGACCTTAAAAGGCAGGGCTTGAGGCACTAGGGTACCTTCAGTGCCTGAGCACTGGGGGAAGGAGCAGGATGTGCTCTGCGAGTTGGATGTTGAGAAACTACTCAACCTACAATACCAGCAAGAACATTGAGTGCTGGGAAGGGAGGCTGGCTCTGCGCACCCAGCGCTCCGGGGCAGCTTGCTGCCAGCTTGGGATTACATCGCCTAGCTTTGCCTGGATCCCGGACACATCGCCTTGCCTGGATCCCCAACAGTATATGTATGACATAACCATATCCTTGTTTTGTATGCATTTTTATGGAGTTCTTGTAGTGCTTGGTACTAGTAAATTAGTCCACAGTTACCCCTATTCTTTTCTGGTCCTGCTTTTTCAGTCTTCTCCAGAGAGACGCATAGTGGGCAAGGTGGGCAATGTTAATCTTCCTGTGGTAATGCCCATCAGCACACAGCTGGACCAAAAATGGTCCATACACTTCTGATGATTTGGAACTCCATTTTAACAGATTTGTCTTTGATTTTGTTGCACTTTGACTATTTTAAGTTGAAAATATGGTGGAAAAACTGGCTGTATTTTTTGTTTATTTGTACGTCACCATTGTGTGGGACATGGATGACCACGGAGGAATGTTATAAATAAAATCACGATGCTCATAATAACAATCTAGGAAACTAAACATCATCCATCCTCTTACAGAGCTGGTCATCCACTTTAGCTAATAAAAACTGACAGAAAATACTGTGCTCCAAGGACAGTGTCTTTTCTGTATTATTATGGTTATATACTACTTAGAGTTTCTTTAAGAAGTGAAGTGATGGAATGGGAGAGATATGCTGGCAAAAGCACAAGGATTTCTTAGATGGAGTCCACCCACCGAGATGTTGTTTGGGGAAAATGTTTATGGAAGCAGCTGCAGGCAGAAGAATGATACAAATGGGATCTGAAAATAATCCTCAGAATGAGTGAAACTAAACAAGCACTCAACTCTTTTCACTTTTACACTGTACCAAAAAGAAAAGAAGTAACACTGCACTATTTCCAGCTAGAAGATGTGTTGTGAAAGCCTTGGTACTTACTCCTCATCAACCTATTTGGGAATATATTTTTGGTATTAGGAACATTGATAAAATTATTAGAAAACGTGGGAGGTTTTTTTCTTATCAAGGTCATTTACCTGCTATTGTAGACAACCACATCATCACATTTTCTGAATACAGTAGTCAAAAACTATCTTCAAACTGTGGTTATAGATACCAGTAACTTCCTAGAAGTGCAGCTGAGACTCTGAATTTATTCACATCTGGTTTATATCCTTGTGCTGCATTGCCCTTCATAAGAAAGGTCCTTTTCCTCCTGGAGACATGCTTAGAGAAATAAACGATAACTTCTCTAAGATTTCCCTTTGTTATGTAAAACTAGCAAAGTCCTTTTAACTTCTGTCATGTGATGGGTTCTTCATTCTCTGGTTATTGTCCTAGTCTTCACTTCCACCCATTCCCGTCTCAGTTCACCTTTCAGTGGCCGACGTGATCGAGATCACTCCAATAGTGCCCTGTGTAATCATGTTCATAGTTCTTTAACCGTAAAACATACCATAAATCCATGATAAAACTTGAAAAAATTTGGCCCCAGAAAAGCATGTGGGCATGCAGTATTCCTACGTGGTTGAAATCCAAACTCATGGGTCACTAAAGATCTAAACCTTATCCCATGGAAACGTAAATTGCTCATTTTTCAGCCAAAGGATATGACTGACCTTCTCAGCAAGCAGCTAAGCATATTTGTTTCTGAATGATATTAAAGAGGAAAAATTTATAGGGGTGGGACTTGTGACAGTGATTGTTCCAGGCTGAGAAATTGCATATTAGCTTTAATAATAATGTGATAAATTCATAACAAAAGCACAATTTATTATTTGTATTTTTTGGACCATGAAGTCTAGTGTCTCCTTCAGACAAAGAAAGAAGTTTGCGTTCCTGCCCATCCTGTCCTCCTCAGACTCGGGAGGAGCCCGGGATCCCTGCCAGTCCTGTCTTCATCTCCCTTTCTGTTTTTATAAAACACTTTATGCACATAAATTTTTGCTTAACCTTTTATATTGTGTTATGTCTTTTTTTCAATGTAAAAAATACCTACCCTGGAGTTGGAAGAAAAAGCTGTGAGATGGTTTAATATTTATCCCCATTCAAATGTGACTGTCTGTTCTGGAGGATGCCAGGTGCTTCAAACGCTGCCAAACATATGGCAGGGCTGCGGTGCAGCCGCCTTCGACGGGGAGCTGAGCTAATAGCCCCACATGCATTTCATTTAGAAATATGGACAACTATTCAATCAAACCGAATTTTGTCATCTTGGTCAGGACTGCATTCAATCTGCGTCAGGAGACATGAAAGGACACTCCGCTGCCCATATTTTACAACAATGACTCATTCAGCTGCTATAATCCCACTCAGATACAGTACAATGATATTCCTTGCCTGTTTCTTTTCTTTCAGCTGTAACTTTTCCTCTACTATGCACAAAACTCAGTGGTTGTCAAGAAGGTCTTGTTAGCACCTGCTTTAGGGGCTAGCTACTTATATCCAAGGCTTTCCACTTTCATACCATTTTTTCCCTCTAACTCTGACCCTTTTTCTCCAAGTATGAAAATGTATCTCATCTTTCCCTTGCAGCTACAGGACAGGAAAGCAGCTACAGTTACAGATCTGTATGATACAACCTTTTTGCCTGATTTGTCTGATGAAAAATGTATAAGCAAGTAGAAAACATTATTATCCCAAAGCAATTCGTATACAAAAGCATAACAACCCTACTAACCCCAGCAGAGGCAGCAGATAACTCAGCTGCATTATTTTTTTGTTTAAAAGGGATTTACCTTCTATCATAGTTTCCTAGACTGGTTCCAGTGCTCATTAAAAGAACTGGATCAAAAAAGCCTTAGTGAAATCTGAAACTGAGTGAACAGTGAAAAAAATCAGAAATAATAATTGGGAGAAATAACCATATAAATTAATCTGTGGGGCTCAATAGAAAGATATAGTCTGTCTGAGGAACTAGACTAACTTAGATATTAAAGGCATGATGCAATTTTAGAGGTAATAATCAAATTGAATTAAAAGATTCTTTTTGTCAAAAAAAAATCATATTTAAATAATCAAACACCCAGTGCCAGGTTGCCCTCATATCAGGATATGCAATTTCCCCTAATTCATCAGAAGGAAAACAAAAAAAAAGAAGGAAATAATGCTTATATGTAACCCTCAATGTTATCTTTCTTCTCCCATCTGTGCTGGGCAGGGTGAGCTTCAGACATCAGACTGGGCTCGAAGTGGGATCACCCAGTCAAGCACTGGGGACCCACCTCTCCCCACCCTGAAAAGGTGGCTTTGCTGGAGACATCTCCCCTAACCCCAGCCCACAGTGGGTCTGAACACTGTGACAGTCACCTTGGCCACAGCCAGCCCAAACCTGTGGGACAAAGTGATGGGGAGACTCCAGCTGGGGGTCACAGGGGTGTCCAGAAGCCAGGTTTGGATTTCTTTAAACAGCTCCACGTTCAGTTCTTGTTGGGGTGGAGGGAGCCAAAGGAGGAGCTATGGGTAGGTTATTTTGGCTAAATAATCAGCAGACTGAAGTGGCTAGACCACAGGTATTTGGAGACAGTAACTGTAAACTTGGTGTAAGCACTGACTAAAATAACTTCTCAACAGCTGTAAGTTATTATGTAAACACTGGGATCTTACATCCTTTATTAACAGTCACTGAGGAAACTGTTAGCATTTAGTTTTGTCTTATGTACAGCATTATGAAAAACACTGAAAAAAATATTCTTCTATAGAATGTGACAGCATTCCAAAGGCAGAATATGTTCTAAAAATCCAAGTTAATTAAATTGGGCTTTTTATAATTTATATATTATATATTATAAATATATTGTTATTA
>VZRW01001099.1:1597-27028 GCA_013398125.1 Aegotheles bennettii | reverse complement strand
AATCTATAGACTGTATTAGGGACATCCAAAAGGAGGAAGTATTTGTGTCTATCTGCATATGCATAGCTCTTACTTGCAATCAAAACAAAACATTTGAGTTAAAATTATTATGCTTATGGACAATGAATGCGACTGTTTCTCAACTTGTATGTGTGTTCAGGGAAGATATTCTCCTGATTAGGGACTGAAGGTCATTCATGCCAAGGTCAGCAAGCAGTTTGTTCTGATTCAAAGACAGGGAGAGACGCAGCCCTGAGCATCGCATCCCACTGTGTTCATTGTGTGTATGAATGATAACAGTTGGACATTGTTTAATGTGCATCCTTACGGGCACAGGCTACCTCTTTACCAGCTAAGCTGCTTCTGAGGTCCTCCAGTGTTAATGTGTCTGCATTTATAGATCCACTAAATAAAACAGGTGACAGTCTATTTCCATGCAGGAACTATCCATATTTCCATGCATTAACCAGACAGGTATGTAGTCCCTCCTGGGGACATAACATGTTTTGAAAGAAAAACTGTAGAAGGAAGGAAAATTCTGCTAAAGGCATGTAAGTTATACAGTGTCTGTCCTGTATAATGAGTGAAAGACAGAAAGAATTCCTTCTGCTTAAGATTATAACAAACAAAATGCAAAACAGACTCATAGGATATGGAGCAGATTTTCAAACTGATGAGCAGAGATGAGCTGAACTCCCAAACACCCAGGAGGTGCAAAGATTCTCATCAGCTGTAAAATGAAGCCTTACAGCTTTTTGAATGGGACTGCATGATAGTCTAAGTAGAAGATCCTGGTATCAGAAATTTAAACTTGTGATGAGTCCTTTTGTCCTTTGCCTCCAAAAGAAGGAGGCATTTGTTCATTGTGTTAATTTGCACCACAGTTATATAATCTCATGCCTCAGATTCTTCTTGGCCTTTATAGACACCTTTCATTTCCTTTCTTCCAACAAACTTGACTTCTGTGATTGTTTTGCTCCCATCTGAAGCATCAGAGATAGATCTCAACTAAAGACAGGACAGGCTACATTGGTGCTTCTATAGAAATATAAATCTCTCAAGTACCTTTGAGGTATATCCAGAAGGTCATACATACCACCTTGCCAGATTTGGGGTTGCAAAGGAATTTTCCCAAAATCAGATTGGTGGGGATGATCAAGTATTATCTACCTTTCTCTGTGGGACAGTGTGTTAGAATTATTAGGATCATCTGATAATGAACTAACAGCGTAACTGGTAATGAAAACTGAAATCAACAGTGAAACTTTCAATCTGCCCCAGCTGTCTTTGTGATCTCTGTATTTGGGCCTTTTGCTATAGATCTGCTAGTCATCATGCAAGCTGGCAAGGTTTTTGTGGCTCCTTTGTAGCTGAACATCTATTGAATGGTCAAATGCAGTAACAGGGGACTGGGCTCAGTGATCCAAAGGGCCCTTTTCAGTCTATGTTCATATAATAATTTTATTTTTCACATAATCTGGTCACCTATGCAAAAGAAAGAAAGGTAAGTGATGTCCCATGCTGAGGGCATCATGAAGTGGCAGCTCTCAGTTTCCAGATGAATGGCCTGGTGGTCTTTCACTAGAAGCTGAGGTCATATATGTGTGTGTAATTCTACTAGGACAGACCTGCTGAACTACTAATAACAATCTTTTCTTAAAAAATACAGCTGCAAAGTTCAGTGTCTGTTTTGCTCTGAGGCTGTAGAATTCCTACGCATTCATTTCACAAAAGCTTCTATTTCAATATGTCTTAAATATCTTATTAAAAGAATAATTCTGCTATTATCATTTAATCCAGTGTGGTATGAACATGACATTTGACAGCCTATGGTTGAAAATTCCAGCTGCCTTTCTGGATTATGAGCATAAAGTTTTACAGCTGTATGTGGCAAGCCATAGGGTCAGCAAAAAAGGAGCCTGAATTTTCTATGCAGATCAGTAAAGCTGCTGCTGAATTGTTATTCTTACCCTTAGTGGGAGTCTCAAGAGACCAAATGAGCTGAATTATCTTCTCTTCACTAGTGGACCTATCTCTCAGGGGTCAAAAATAAGACATGGCAGGGAGTACAGGAAAAGGGTTGAGCATGCTTTGAAGTCGTCAGCCTGGTATGGTAGCCTAAAATGCAAGCATGAGTGTCTGGTTGAAGGGCCATCCTGATTCCCACTCCAGAGAAATCCTCACGTGGATCTTCTTCCCCAAGGGAAGACATTTTTTTAATAGTAAGACTGAAGCAGGGTGAGGGTCATGCTTAGCAGCAGGTGATGGCTTCTTTGGAAATCAGTGGTGAGAAGGAAAGCAGACAAGTATCAGAGAAATCACTGGCCACTGGCCAGATGTTGCTGCCCTCCATACAAGCAAGGACACGCAGAGGTACATCTTCTACCATCGAGGTCACGGCACAGCGGCGTGCTCACAGCTTATCTGTGATGAGTCATTAAAAAAAAAATGAGTGAGAAAGCCACAGAGGAAGTAGCTCACCTAGGGGCTGGAGAAGATTCACAACACTAACATTTGCTAGTGATAGCTCTGGTGCTTCAAAGACCCCAGAATACACTGCAGGACCTCATTAAGCTGTGTAAACCCCAAACAAAGAAACTGTCACTATCCCGAAGTTTTACTGAGTAGTGATTTAATCTGAGTAACTTCATCCAAGCAATTTAAACTTTAATCTCCAAAAATCAGACTAGCAAAATGTGAATAATACAGAAGGTACAGAGCTCATTTCATTTATTTATTCTGAAAAGGTGGAAGAACATCTGTTTAGGAAACAGACTTTGAGCATCTGTCAATAAGGTGTGGCTGAGAACTATTTCACAAAATGAGGAGCTGATTCAATTTCTGTTGATTTTGTTCTTTGTATTGATTTCATGTCATTATACCAGTTGTCCATGGAATATATTAAACACCATCCAAATATTTAAAATTCTTCAGAATTTTTAATTAGAAAAATCACAGCTTGTGATGAGGACTGAAAAATATCAAATCAGGAAATCTAACTCTCCCTCTCAACACTTAAATAGCTTTGTTTCTGAATAACAGCCAGCAAAGCTCCTACAAATTATATTGATAAACACAGTTGCAACGTACTAAAAAGGTTGTCACAGTCAAAAAATCATCCTTATCCGAAAAGCCCAAATTTTCTTCAGTTGCAAAGAACAGTTCAGCTAAAACAAACCAAAATGCAAAGAAGTCCTGCTCTTTTTCCAGCAAGGACAAGATAAATCACACTGACTTGATGCTGCATGGGAGCCTCTACAGATCCAGAAGAGGAAATAGGATTTAAGCCAATTCACACTATGTGACTTCTGGGCTAGGCCTCTGTCTAAGTTAGCATGATTCAAATATTTCCTAGGTGTGAGTGTATGGGTGTCAGTACTGAGCATTTCACTTTTGGTACCTTGTTCTGCTCACAGCTGTTCCCATCTCTGCTGGAGAAGAGGCAGGATAAAGCCGGAATGTGCTGCCAAGCTAAAGCTGCCAAGCACCGGGTGGTGCCCAGACGCTAACCTTCATATCATCCAGAAGGCTCCCTGAAGCCTTCCCATCTTACATGGAAAAATCCTTACTCACAGTACCTGCAACCAGGGGATTGTTTACAGAATAGCTCTCACTAAATTTTGATAAAAATTCAGTGTTAACAGAACTTTTCTCACTACCAAGACTGCTTTTTCTGACATAAATGGCTGCCAGTTAATTACAGCAGGGATTCTAAGCTCAGGCATGAAGTGAGGAACACAGAAGTGGCCATGGGAATTTAGGGGAGCAACATTAATTGAATTATTCTAATTGCAAGCAGGAGTGTGATCTCTGGAGTCTTGCTACCACAGAACCACAGAAAGGACAGGGAGAGGTGATATGGCCATGCTCCAAAGCAAGGCTGCCAATGCCAGTGCTAAACCCCTCCTGGCAGATGTTTGTCTGAGTGGTCCTTATTAGGCTTGGTTATGGAGATCCTGCAGTCTGCCTCTGCAACCTTGTTCCTGTGCTTGCCTGTAGTGCTGATGAGAAATAGTCATTTCAGTGTCTGGCAGTTCGAGTGTCCAAATCTGGCTTTGAGTTTAGGCCCACCTAAAATGTACTCCTGAGTTTTATCCTTTCCTTTTGAAAAACTAAAAACAAGTCTCCTCCCCAATAAGGTGTATTTCAAGGATGATGAACTTCACATTTTTTTCACTGTTGCCCAATTTTTTTCCTCCTGTCACTCTTTCCTGCCTCCTATAATAAAGCAGAAGATGTGAAATAAACAGCAAACCAAATGCAAGCACCAAGCACATCCCCTCACTGGAAGGTCTCTCTTTCTAACTTCCACTTTCCCAAGAAGAGCAATTTTACCAAGTGCCTTTTGAAACAAAGGAATATTAATCCCTCAACAGTTGTCCACTGACCAGGGAGATGACAGCGGGAATGTAATTTCTATCAATAAAGCTGATTCAATCTTTTCTATTCCTGAAGAGTTTGACAGATTATGTGATATCAAGTCCAGAAAATGTACACACCATTACATTAATGCAGCAAGATATTCTTTGGCAGCTTATCCCCAAGTACCTCTGCAGGACTGTCAGGGTGCTAGCAGTGTTGTCCAGGTCTACAAAACTCATGATGACAGTTAAATGGAGATATCTGAAAATGTTGAAGAAGTGTTGTTTTGGCTGAATGGAGCACATCGCTGTCCAGGAACATAGCTGCTTTATATTTACCCTAATACTTCTAGTGAAATTAGATAGTCAGCGTTATGCTGAAAAACACTGGCTTTGCTGTTTAAGGAAGATGTATCTCCCTTGCAGGGAAGGGATGCATGGCTACATTCACCAACCTTGAACAGGATACCGAGGTATAAAGAGAGTGTAGATCTGATGGAGAGGAAGCAGGTATGCTCCAAACAAAACAAAATCAAGCAAGAGGGGTTTCTACCTTCTGCAGCCAAAAAGGCAGAGCCTGCAGAAATTATAGCAAGGCAGTGCTGTGATTCATTGCATCCATAACCATTTCTCTTGGTATCTGAGCTGCTGTCTCGATTTATCTGTTGTCTCTTGTTTTATGTTTAGTCTGTGAGAAATTGGGGAGTGAAACCATCTTCTCTGTTTGGACAGGAGGCATGAAGCTCTGAGAGTGCTAATTGCTACCCTAATATAAAATAATAGACAGTAACAATGCCCACATGATGACTGAATATTGGGAATGATGGCAGGGCACACTATTCCCTTTGGCAGCAACTGATGTTGTAGCAAAATTGGGTAATCTACTGCTGAAAGGAGCAAAAAAGGCTATGTCCTGTATTTATATTGGTTGGGGTGCTCTCCAGTTTATCTGTGAAGTCAGGCTTGCAGGCTCTCAAAATGTAATTTGGGAGATAACTGGATCAGTTCTTCCCAGCGGATGTAAAGCAGCAGCGGCTCTGATGAGAGACAAAGGGAGGAGGTTTTGGTCACTAAAAAACATAAGTTCCAAATGAAACACAAGAAGAAGTAAAGCTCAAAGAAGGGCTTTAGGAAAGAAGAAAAGCAGAGATAAAGGAAAATAAAGAGATATTGTAGAAGAAGCATAGCTGTCTGTTAGAGTGCATGGTGTTGGGCATGGAAATGAGAGGAGATGTCGTCATTCTGTTTTCTGTGCACTGAATCTTTAAACATAGATGAATCTCTTTCCCTGTCATGGGGGCAGCTCCTAGGCAGCTGCTGTCTTGTGTTTCGGTGCAGATGCAAGGTACCAGAGCAAGATGGTTTCCTCTTCTTTGTTGACCAGCAATTCTTTTAAATTTTTAGCAATTTTTTTTTTAATGTTCCCCTTCCACATGAACTAAAAGCAATCTAGTCTGGAAGATATAAGCAATATATTCTGTCAAACTGGAAAATTCAGTCTTGTGGGAATTGCTGTTGATGAGACAGTGCTGGGCACTTACAGCCAACCAGTTAGAACCATGACAACTGTCAGATGGTACTGGGTTTGTTTCATCCATCAAGAAGACAGGATGGAAGGATACATGGACACCCATGCTGCATTACAACATGCACACTCAACTTTATCCTGCCACTATTTGGATCATCCCCATCACTACCCAGCCTCAAAATCAAAACATGCCATCAGTAGTCTGTTCAGCTCATCATGCCCTGAAGTGCAGCCAGGATGACTCAGAGAGCAGCTTTTCTTGTCCAGTTCTGTTTTGAGAAAGCCATAAATCAGTGGGGTCACAGTCTCGGGTTTTGCCTTGGGCTTCCCATAATATTTCTGCCTACACATCATATGCTGTAATACACTGCACACGTACATGCCTCATCTCTCTCTGAAAGTCTCTGCCCTTTGTATAATTACATGCAAATAGGGTCACTGTACCACAGACCTTTAACTAGCATTAAACCCCTTAAATATCACTTGCCATAGAAGATCCTAAGGGTTATTCTCATTCCACTGTGAACCCCCTGAGAAACTAAAACTCATTCACATATTTTTGTTGTAAATATGCAATAATAACTGAAATGCACATTTGCAACCATTAACCTTATATTGATGGAGACAACACGAAACTCCCAGGGCTGAATTCTAACCCAAGTTCAACTTGTGCACATCAGCATAGTAGACCTGGGCACTAAATTTGACTCATGCATGAGAAACAGAGAGGCTGTGTAAAATGTACTTGTGACTGTTCAGGGATTACATATGTGAAAAATTACAGTGGTGCAAGTCTATCCACCAAAAACCCTACAGCCTATGGAAGCTGTAACTTGCAGTCCTCTTCTTCTCCATCAGCAACATGAATTATTTTGAAAATATTAAGTCTGACCACTTACTACGTTGGCTCTCCCTACAGAGCATCTCTTCAGATTCATGCTCTAATTAAATGGCCTAAAAAAATTGTGGAGACAAGGAATGTACTTGAATACTGAATTACTTTAGCATGAAGGATCCCCCTGTAACAAGAAATAAAGTCTTTTGTGCCAGACAGAGAGCTTTCCAGGGAGCAGAGCCAATGCTGTGAACAGGGTTTGAACTGCCCTGTGCATTTGACGAGGTCCTTAATCCACTTTCATTAGTAAAAAAAGAAAAAGGTTAAAAAACAAAAGAAGAAAAAAAAGAAAAAAGTAAAGCACAGAGTGTCTAACCTTTCAGAAATGTCTATGTATGTGAAAAAAAAAAAGGAAAACTGGAAATTACATGTGAGTCATATTACTTTCCGTGCCCTTAGAAGGCATTCAAATGAAAGCATTCAGCTACGGTGGTGGGTAGCGTATGAGAGCTTGAACAAAATAAAAAAGAATAACTATTAGCAAATGATATATAAAATAAAAGGAAATGTTTGGCCTTTCAACCTCTAGGTCATCAGGTCAAATCCAACTTACATGAGCAGTGGGGGAGGTCATTGCCATTTGAGGGCTTGGTGATCAGTATGAAATTGGCTTCTGAGCCATGAGCTGCATCAGAACTGTTGTTCCTTCCCAAGAAATGAAGGTATGACATTGTTTCTCTAGTCCTTTGTTCATTTAAATTCCTATAGTATTAAAATTTGATAATTCCTAGTAAATACATATACCTCTTGAATGCTGTGCCACCTTGCATCTTAGGCAGCATTATTGCTAAACAAGGGTGAGGTAAAAATGTATTTGTTTTGACACCAACAACTTCTTTTCATTGGTGCAAATAGCCATGAAGGGTACAAGTTAGTGGAAGATCAGACCATGCCTGTAATAAAAATTTTCAATCAATTGGAAGAATTTTGGTATATTTACCTTTAATTAAAAAAACTCCAGAATGAACTTAAGAATGGGACTAAAAATTTCCAGAACACTTAGAGAAGAAGAATCAAATGTGAAAACTCAAGTGACTATCAGCACTTATGATTATAATTTCAGAGGTAGACAATCAGACCTTCAGACTTTGTCATTTTTAAAATGACATAACATAATGTGATTTTCTAAGTGTTTCCAAAACATGATTGGTCTCCCACCATGTTTTTAAAATAATATATTTTCAGCTCCAAAGGGCTCTGTAGATATTTACTGAGATCATTGAATAAAGATGGGTATTTCCATTTTATGTGAGATTTTTGCAGTGTTGAATTAAAGCCAGCAGTAAGTGGGCTGTTGTTGGTGAGCAAACTATTTGCAACTATAAAGAGGAAGAAGGTAACCAAGCTTTTCAAAAGCAAGTAAACTTGGGGTTGCCTCTGCAAAACCCATCTGTGTCACACATGCGATGATAAGCAGTAGGATGAGATTTTACAATTTTTCAGAAAATGAAAGAAATCTCATTCAATGACATGCCTTGTCCAAAAATACACATTTAGAAACTGAGCTGGAGCCCAGAAAGCGAGAGAGCAATATACTTTAAGAAGAAAGGCTTTGCACCTCACACTTCAAATCATAGAATGGTTTGGGTTGGAAGGGATCTTAAAGATCATCTAGTTCCAACCCCCCTGTCATGGGCAGGGGCACCTTCCACTAGACTGGGTTGCTCAAAGCTGTATCTAACCTGGCCTTGACTTCCAGTCTTGCTTGTACAGGTACCTTACAGGACAGTTGTCAGCAGGACTCTTGCATGTGTGAAGTAGACAGTAGAGGATCCACACAATTTGCCCCAAGTGGTCATGTCACTGAGTTTAAAGAGTTAAATAAAGTCAGTGTGAATTTCACATTGGAAAACACAGTCACCCATAACTTCTTCCCCTGCAGGAGATGCAAGCAGGGCCAGACGCACACCTGCTCAGGTGAGACAACAGGTAAGCAGGCACTTCTGCTGCCCCTCCCAGTGCAGAGCTCTGACCCACCAGCACTGTCACACAGGACCGGGGACAGTCCTGCCCACATACCACCAGTAAGGACATGGTCTGCAATCTTCTTGCTTTGTACAGCAGTTGTTAATTTTTACTGTGTATGTTAAATACCTTCACTGTAATAATACTACGCCATTCAGTACTTCTTCAGCATCTTCCCTCCAGGGTTTTCATTTACCTCCTCATTGACCCATTTTACATATCACAGACCCAAAGCAAGGTCATGGCAGGAATTGGTAGCTCTGGCCAGCACAGCAGCAGGATTACATGCCTGCCCTCCTTATGCATCACCCAGAAAATTCTTCTCCAAAAGAACTCCTTTTTGAGGGGAGTGATCTTAAAATACTATTTTTGCTTGGTATTCTGTCCTCCCTTAGCAAGTTTACAGTGTGGAGTATTTTAACAAGAATTCTATATATGGTATGCGGAGGAAAATTGTATTTTTTCATCAGCAAGAAACCAAGTGAACAAAGGATATACTGTTGGTTCTAAAACCAAACTGTCCTTTGTACCTTCAGTCAAGAATTCTATTGCAATTATCAGGGTGAATCAATCTATCCTCCCTCTGACAGTGATCTTTTCTATACAATGCTTTGTGCTGCAATATTCTAGCAGCACTTATTTGATATATACTTAGTCTTAAAACAGTTTTCTTAACACAGATTTTCTTTCTTCTACCCCTATATTTTGAAATGTGTTTAACAATTTATTCTTGAATCCATCTGTATCACTGCTTAAGTATGGATTTTAGTTGCAAGTAAAAAGCATTTCAGTCACAGTCAACTTTAAATTTGCCAGTGCAACTACACCTTATCTAAGGGAGGATAGGTGTGAGGGGAAAAATGGACGTTAGCTAGATACATTTTGTTTGAAGAAGTCTTCATTTTGCAAATGGCAAAATTCACACAGTCTAAGACAAAGGCTTGGAAGCTGGGATATACAGGCTTGAAGACCAAACCTGGACCTACTTACAGAACCCACCTGTCTGTTTTGCCATCAGACAGTTTGGAGATTTACAGGCCACTAACCTACATTGCAGAGATGGTGATCAGAAACTGCAAAGAGAAGTCAGAAGTCCGGCCCCATGAGGAGGTTTGAAGATACGTTGCCTACATTCTGCAGTGGACAAAGCATCAAAGTGCCTCACAAGAAACCCTGCATCCTTTCAGCCAGCCTGGAGGTGATATTATAAAGCTTCAGTGAGATAATTCCAACGTGAAAATGCTCAGCAACATGAGTAAGGGCTCCACAATCCTGCCCTATATTTTTGTTTCTGGAAGCCATTTTTTTAATCTGTCTGTAGAGGAGGGAATGAAATGCTAAATTTCACCTCCTCCCCCACTCACCTCGCAAGCCTTATCTAATGCACGTTTATGTGAAGTCTGATTCCCCTGCTAAGTGTTTCTACTCTTCCATCCAATTTGGCATAATGAAACAGCACACAAAATAAATTTAATTGATTTGTACAGGTATTAAAACAGATTATCATCTATGCAGATTTGGAAAGCAGACACTGCATGTCAGCCAAATGGATGATGCAAACTATAATTATTTACAAAGGGTTTCAGAGAGCTAGGTATTGGCAGGAAGTAGATCGTGTTAGACAGCAAAACAATTTCACATTTACTCATCAAATGACAAAGAAGGTCCAAAGTTAATCATGAGATGATTTGTATATCCAGGAATGATTGATTTAAAACTGCAGTGTGGATATTAAGAATCAAATTTTCATACAAAGGCACTTCATTTAGCTATTCCTGCAAATGATATGCACGCTGAAACGCACCCATTTCCAGCGCAGACAAGAACCTCCCACCCAGGTGCTGACTGCAAATAACCACCTCACCCAGAACGCACAATTGAGCACGTGCGCAGCACCAGCTGGATATTTCTGCTCAAAATCCATGTCTGCCTACCATCTAGAGGAAAATATTGACATACTGACATATGGCTGATAAATATGCAATACAAATATCACCAAATTGCCACCTCCAGCGTGCAATTAAAAAAGGAAATCTCTAGGAGGGCACATTAACAGTCATCCTTGCTCTTGGAAAGGTTTCTGTCTTGAATATTTGAGAACACTGTAACCTGTTCAGCCCGCCCTTCTCTGCTGCTTCTGCCCATGCTCTGGTGTGACATGGGGACGTCAGGATAGCCATCAGCTCATGTCACCACTCTGACCCGACTGCAGCAATACACAATGCTGGATGCCCAGGGAAGAGCGTAAAACCAGGACAGGCATACAGTCATCTTTCAGTGCAGCATTCACAATGACCGTACTTTTATATTAAATGAAATTGTGGAATGAAAATGAAAAACCTTGCCTGAAGAAAAAGGAAGCAAGCTGTGAAGATGTTGAGTAAAAGACTCTCTTTTGTGTGTGAAAGGAGGAGGTTGTTTTTCCAAGGGCATGGGACGCTTTTACGCGATCAGGGCTATAGAAACTGAAAAAGAAATTGTATAGCAGGTTCTTTAATCAAATGTCTATGACAGCCGAATTAAAACATTATTTAATGGAGTTAGCGCTGAGATTTGAAGTTTGTTTTTCTTTGTTCCACAGCCCAAGAGAACATTCTATTTTTTTATGTCTCCCTGATGTATGAAATCACTGCAGTGTCCCTTACACTGCTTCAGGAATAATGAAGGCTGGAAAAATACTTTTCTCCGGTAATAAACTCATAGCTGGCCTGAATTTTTTTCCCTTCTACACTTAACACACAGTTGAACAGACTGATTTCCTTATTCAGCAATGATCAGTGCACAGCTCTGACCCAGTGTCGTTGTTTCAGCTGATTTTGAAAGGTGTCTTTTAAGAAGAAGGTAAACTCCAAAGAATCTCTCTCCTGTGAGTTTGATGCTATTTCACAATTACAGACATCATGGCTTCTGGGATTTGATTCATAAAAATACTTAAATGTCTGACTCCAAGGGGACTTTTCATACACTTAATGTTAGTTGCTTACATACAAAAATGTCTGAGCACAAAGTGTTAGCAGTAATTATTGCTCTCCAAAAACATGGAAAAAGCATTCAGGAAAGATTTGGCTTGGTGTTCAAATGCTGAAAAATCTAAAATTTGATTATTCTATGGTACAATAAAAGCAGAAAACAAAATGGCAAACACTTCATAGCAACACTCTGAAAAATAGTATTCAATTCTATAAAGGTACCAGAATTTATTTCATACTTATAGAACTGATTTTATATCTACATAGAATTTTTCATCTCTGAAAACCTCGAAGGGCTTTATAGACCAGGAGTGCATTTTATCTCCCAGTTATAGGAAACATACAGCTGCTGTTTTCAAAACCCTGGTCCAATTTCTAGCAAGTGCCTCCTTGGAACTAAGGTCAGTCACTGCTTTTGCAATGTATCATCTGAAGTATCATCTGCACATCCAGTACAGTCCTCTCCCATCTTCTAGTCTAATCCTCCTACCTGTGTATTACTTTCTACACATTTCTTCCTTAGCTAGTATAATAAAGAAAACCTGATCAAATTTCAAAGGGTGAAACACTGAATTTATGAAAAAAAAGAATAAAATGAAGACTGGTTGTGGTGAACACAGATTTTATACAGAGACATTAGTGGTATTACTTTAAGAAATCAGTGAAGAAATAATAATAATAATAATAATGATAATAATAAGAAGAAGAAGAAGAAGAAGAAGAAGAAGAAATCTTGTCAAATAAAGTCTTACAGAGAAATTAAACATTTCCACCAACACTGGAAAGCAACATATTATTATGTAGCACCACAATCCTGAAAACAATGTCCTATTACTGCTTAATTTTTAAAGTATTTATTTATGTTACTCACCACTGATCTATTCTTACCTTACCATCATTTTTTAGGCAACAGCTATTTCCACAATAGCCCTCCTTCTATGGGTATAGAGGTTTGTACTTTTATTATGGCTAAAGCACGAGCACAGCTTTGTCAGGACAAAGTAATTACATCAAATGCAGACCGGATCTAGCCTAATTATGACAAAGCTACACAACTGAAATGCATGCTCCTTTCCTCCTGGGAAATCTAAAATCCACAGAGGTGTTTCTTCAGGTAAATATGTCTTAGAGGCTTTTCAGTTTCATTGTTCACCAATCTATTTGCCATTACTGAAAGAGAATGTCATGGGAGAGAATTTAAAGTGTTTTTTGGAGACTGGGCAACACAGAACTGTCCTGATTTTGTTTTTCTGAAGTTACTTGGCACTGTGGATCTCTAAATAAATATAAAGTCATTCACAATCAAACAGGCAAGCAAGAAATGACAAGTGTTTTGACAGTGCTCAAAATACTTTGAGGTATTTTTAGCATATTTCTGAGTCATATTAGCTTAACCTGTAATAGAATATAAATGAGCCCATATGGCAGAGAAGTAATTATGTTCCATGTGAGAAATCCCTGTGGTAGATTTGGGGAAAAAACCTCACCACATGTGCCTTCTGGAGGGCACGATTTACACATGATTACCTACTCATTTGCATTGAGAAGAATATGAAGTAACACAATGCTAACAACACAGTAAAGAAAAGGGCAAGCAAAGACTCCAGATCCCTGGGGGTGCTGATCCCTCTGACTGACATCCAGTTAGGAGCAGGGAATTCGTCCCTTTAGGGAGTACATTTTATGAAGCGATCTTTGATTATGTGGGCACAGTAATCATGAGTCTTAATTATTATTACTGTGAGAGAATGGGCTACAAATCTCCAGGGAACATCTCTGTCACACATACTTTGCTGGCGAATGCTGAAAATGAGTGTTTTCCCAAGGATCATTTTCATTCCAACCTGATATTTAGCTGAAGTTTCTTTGACTACTAGTCATGAAACATTAAATATAGATTAGAGGCAGAGAGATGTTGAAAGTTAAAATTCACCGGAGGTGCACGCCCATGCACTTGAGAGACAGCCCCAAATGTTGTCCAGATGTTGTAGCAACAAGGCTGAGGGTTCCCAAGCTGCAGCACAGCCACAACACAGGAGAAAGTGGATGTTTAGCATTCCACCAACCTTCTGTTTAGTTTACTTGTAGTGTATTAATTTAGCAGAGAGTCCTAACAGCCTGTTAGCAGTAGATGTTACCAAGTGTACACTACCATGAAAGAATGAAGAAATTCTTTTATAGCAATAAAGGGAGTAATTCAA
The DNA here is from genome assembly GCA_013398125.1 of Aegotheles bennettii. Taxonomy (NCBI): domain Eukaryota; kingdom Metazoa; phylum Chordata; class Aves; order Caprimulgiformes; family Aegothelidae; genus Aegotheles; species Aegotheles bennettii. The sequence continues at coordinate 13,109 of VZRW01001099.1, read as the reverse complement.
AGCATGTAATTGATTTTCCACATTTTCAAACTGTGATAAGACTAAGCTTTAGCAGCAGAAACATGTGTTTGCAGTTTTTTCAATGTTCTTCAATGAATAATAAAAAAAAAAGGAACCTATAACTTATTGGTTAGATCGTTAACATGCATTGGGCATTTCAGTGGCTATTGAAGCACTTGCCAAAAGCGTGCCACTTTTTAAATAGGCACAAAGGTGGTAGGGATTGGGTTTTGCCACAGGACATGTTTTTGTGATTATCTAAAATAATTTTTTTCCAGGAGCACGATGGAAGAACACCAAGCTCTTAATGAGCTATTGTCACATTTATATGCTGTCCTCCTTTATATCTTCCATCCTTTTCACTCTGGAGGAGCAGAGCAATGGCAAGGCAGGGCTCATGTCTTTGCTCACCCTTTCAGTATTTCCATCTACTTGCTGAGCTGTGTGGCCTCTGACAGTCATGCTGCTGCCCCAGTATTAACAGTAGTTGTTAGGGTGCTCTCTGGGACTCCTCATGAACCTCCCTGATGATGTACACTAGAGGAACTTGGAATAGAACCATCCAAGCAATTTCTGAATGCTAGGCAATGTACTCACTGCAGGATAGCTGCAGAAGGCTCAGGTGAACTTCTCCAGCTGACACTGCCAGAGTTTAAGTACAGACAGCATTTTGCCTCAAACAAGACACAGAATTGTACCAGTAATAGCTGCATCAATTGTAATAATCTGATGGTGTGTAAGCTTAACTTCTGAGAAGATAGCTCATCTGGATTTGAAGTCTCCAAGTAACAGAGCTTCCACCAAAACCTTAGGATGTTTCTCCCATTCAGCAGCTTTACTGTCTAAAGTGTGTGTGGATTTCAGAAAAGTTTTTGGGTTCTCCTGACACCTGAAAGAAGACACCACACAGCAGAAGGGCCAAACTAAAAAGCCACTTGTCATGATGCTTTGAAAAGAGGTCAGCTACTAATGGTTTGGAAACAGGCCACCTACCTGTCCTCTGAAACTTAACAATTTCAGTCTTCTTCCCATCTTGCATTATGAGAAACCTAAGATGCTTAGTAGTTCCTTTGTGAAAAAAGAGAGGACACGTTCTCAGAACAAGTTATTTATCCAGATAAACAAGGGAGATCTGGAACATTTCAGTCCTATTCCTACTCTCTCAGCCTTGGAGAGGACATGTGGACCCACTTTAAGTCCCACTGGACATGTTAAGCCCTGAACTTCAGACTCAGGTTTCCGTTGCATTTCAATGAATACTCCTAGCGAGCAATACAGGCTGAGATGGCAACGCTCATTGGGACTCACTGGCAAATGGCAAGGTTTCCAGTGGCTGAGGTATTAACGGTGGAGAAAAAAAGCAGAGGTTCATGTTTCCACATGCATTTGCCCTGATCCCCATGTTAGAAGACCTGCCAAAGTGAGAAGGAAACAGCTCGGAGCGATGCCTGCCCACAGCCAAGAGGGAAGAGAGTGGTTGCAGCATGGGGGTAAGGAAATCATCTTCTGGCATGGCGAGGAGTTGGCAAGTCTGACTGAGAATCAAACAGGACATCAGTAGGGCAGGGGGGAAAAAGCCCTCAAAGACTAGATGCGAGCTGGTTCATGTTTACTCCCTCAGGACAGCACAGAGCATCCCCCACAGTGGATGACTTCATAGGTTTGAAACCAGGTAAGTGAGCTTGAAAGAATAAGAAATTGGGATACAAGACCATTTAAACTGAAGTCTAAAGGTTTGAGTGTGGCAGACGATGGGAGTAACTATCTAAGTTTGTCACCATCTCATTACCATTGGGTGCCATGTAGCAACAGATGATGATCTTGCATGACTTCCTTGTGGACAAATATACAGCAGAGATCAGCATTTGAACTGAGGCAGGGCCTCCACAGGTAAGGGGCAGTTCTTCTGAAACCAGGGGCAGACTTTGCTGGTGCACTGCATGGTGGGTGATGCATTCCGGGTGCTGCACTCTTCCAGCACAAAGAGGGTTTTTTAAACACATGATGTTGAATAGTTGAGCGACATGCTTGCTGCTCCCTCCCCCATAGGAACCAGTGTATTTGTAGAGTCACAAGGCTTTTCTTCTACAAAACAATGAATCTAAAAAGGCAAAATATGGGTGAATTCATTCTGCTATTTAATCTGACAGCCTGGAAGAAAGAGAAAAACAAACAAAATCCCCGATGGTTGCTCCATCCCATCCCTCCTCCATACGTGCCTCCTCCTTTTCAAAAGCTATCCACAGTGAAAACAATGAAGGATTGTGGTTACCTTCCCTGGGGCTTAGTGGAGCTGTTTGCAGAGACCACCGCAGTTCACAAGGACACATTACCAGTGGCTGAACACAACGCCTCAGTCCAGTTCTTTGCAAATAGTTGTGCGAAGTGCAAAGAAGTATCATGGGCTGTGCAAGGCTCCCATCATGGGGATGATGGGAATTGAGGGTACTCGGCTACAAGTTAAACCAAACCCTTGATAATCTCAGCTCCTGCTAGTTTCTACTCTTGATTGCACTTAAGAACTCCAAATAAACAGAGCTCTCGTGAAACAACACTGCTCAACAGACAGCAGATTTATTTCGACTGCTTCCTGGCCTTTTTTTTGTTGTTGTTTTGCTGTAGTTTGGAATACAATTTTTAAAAAAAGAGAAAGACAAAAGGGAAAAGATACAGGAACCATGTGTGCTTCCCTGCAAATGCTGCTGATGTAATTCTCTTTGAAGTGAGCAACAAAACTCCTTTGGAGATTAATGAGAACAGGATCAGGCCCTCCACACTGAACTTGCACGGAGAACAGATAAGATCTTGAATCATTCAGAGCCAAGCATGTTATTTGTGCAACATGGGCAGGCTGAGTCAATCTCTGAATATTTTTAATGGGTGTCAACGTGAAGTGTTAATTCCACAAGTTATGTTGTTTTGCAGTTTGCCTGTTCCTGCTCTCCGGGCTGCCTTCACGGATGGGACGCGTCCTCTCACTGGCTGCGGAGAAAAGCTATTTTCAGAACTGCTGTGAGGAAAAAAAATAAAAATCACTTATAAGAAAGTATAAAATGGGACTTTTACAAAGAATTGGAAAAACAAATGATGGTAGAAATACCTGCTAGACATTCAGATTGTCAGCATGCATAGAAGTAAAAGTAGCCCCATTTCAAACAGAGATGACAACATTTTTTTTAAAAAAAAGACCTGAAAATCAAAACAAGTGTTTTGTAACTGATCATTTTGAGAAACTAATCTTGATCTCTCTGTTTTTGACAAAACTGAGGAGTAAGGTACTGAAGACACAGATCCTTAGATAATGTCTGCCCCTGGATAGTGCCTGTATACTCTTAATAAATAGGATCAGAAAAACATTGAAAATATTTTGAAGCCTGATGAAAAGAAATAAGCACTATGAACAGCTTTTGGATGAGAAATCTTTATTCTTGACTCTCCCTTTTTCCGTCCCCAAGACCTCCATGCACTTCCTAACGCATCTTGAAGCCAAGATGAAATTACAACTCTCCTGAGGCCCACGGGAGGCTCACTATTGCCTTCAGCAGAACTGGGATTTTACCCTTACCATAAAGACATCTTAAGAAACACTAGGCCCAACTGCCCACTTCTATGGAAAAAGTCAGCTGGAAACATAGCAAAGCCTACCACACAATTTCCTTTTCATTCTCCCCTGAAGGGAGATTTTTAATCTTAGAGTGGAAAACAGGATCAAGAGAAACCTGGTGAAAACCCTGTGGTTCCCATCTAGAGAGGGCTGGCTCTGGCTGGGTTCCTCACCTTTGCCTTCTCCCCAGCCCACCACCACCCCCAGTCCCAGCTTTGCAGCTCACTCTGCCTGGCCCTCCTGTGCAAAATGAGGAGGGTTTTGTTTTGTGACTCAGAAACACCCAGACAAAAGCTGTGTCCCTGCCTCCATTTTCTGTGGCTCTGGGGCATGTGCTGGAGGACCTCCCCATGGTTTCTGCACACTCTGGGCAGCAGTACCCTTCCCATGTCTGAGTTATGGTAGCCTTCAGCTACCCTCGACAGAAGAGGCACCAATCCTGCATGGCCATAGTTCCCAGTTCACCACTTCAAACCTCGCCCATGGAGACAACCATCTCCTCCTGCCACTCTGACCTCTCCTTGCCCACACACCACAGTCCACTGCCTTCCCAGGCCCCCATGTCCTTCTCTCTCCCCTGTGTCTTCAGCACCAGGGGACAGCAGCCCCAGCATAATGCCAAGGGTGACATGTTATGCAGTGTTTGTCACAGTGGTCTCCATTCCGGCTTAGGGCTAGTACACTCCACCACTCAGGAACTGCTAATCATTGTGTCAGAAAGAGGAGACAAACCCAGACACCACACTGCAGCCATCCCAGTTGCAGCTCCTAACTGGAATTGATCACATCCTATTTTCTTACCTTTGCAGCTGAAAACCATTTTCTTCCATTACTTTCAGTAACAGTGAACTGCCCAGTCCTAGGAATACTAACCCGTTCAGCACATTGCAAAATTTTCTTTCACTTCCCCCAGAATTAGATTTTTTTTTTTTTTAATTATGAAGTAAATAAATAAACTACTTGCAGTCTTTTAATAGAGGGCTTCATGCTAAGTGACTAATTCCCCTCCCCATTCACAGAAAATAAAAGTGAAGCTTTCACCACTATAGACACAGAAGTACTGAAAAATTAACAAGAGTCATAGCAAAATCTGACATTGTGATGAGTTGTTTATCCTGCAGTTTTTTTCATTTATATAAATATTTTGAGAAGCCCACCCTGAGGTTTTGTGTTGACTTTTAAAAAAATATTTTATTTCCTCTTTAGATTCATTTGTACATGAGTAGGTTATAAGTGAAATATTCTTTTTTCCTCAAGGCAATCAGGAAGGTGTGATTGCACCCTTTTCTTCTCTACTTCACATAGAGCAAATTTATCATAATGCACAGTAATATTTGAATTTGAGCAAGTGGAGAATCCTTATTTGTTCACATTATACACTCAGTATTAACTCAATATCAACTCCTTGGGGATAGTATTTGTGCTTGTATTTAACAGTAAAATGTCATGAATAAGGAAGCTGGCAATTTGAGAGTAAGTCACCTTTGGACAGCAATGATTTTGTGATGAACAAGACAAACACTGCACAGTGAGCCCTCAAGAATAAACTGAGATCTGAATGAATTGTATTCTGGCAATGGTTAGAGCAAAGCAACTTCCAGTGAGGTTATCCGACAGGCCATGGGCAAGTGAGCGGCAGAATATGAGCCATAGAAAGTCATCTGGGAATGCTGTAATGGCACATACTGCCCGTAATTTCCTCCATTAAATGCAGGGATTAAGAGCAGCCAGGATAGCCTCCACCCTAGGTAGGTGGAGGAAAAACAAAAGAGCCAGCACATCACTCAGTCAGCCAGGAAAACGAGCCAATTCATCTCAGCGCCAGTAGTGCTGCTGCCAGTAGGACATCCATGGAGTTTGCAGAAGATTGCAAACATTACCTCTGAGGGAAGGTGATAGTCCAGTGTCCAAGACGCAGCAGCAGCTGTTGAACCGGTGGTGGGCAAGCTGCCAGGGGGGACCGACACGCTCTTGCCTTGCTTGAACAGACTCTACACTCCTGTGGCTACCAGTCCTGTCCTTAACTTCTGTAGTAGTCTGAGCGTGGTAGTGGAGGTCAAATAAATTACCAGTAACAAAGCAATAGCAATTAATGTGAACAAGACAACAGAACAAGTCATACAGCATCAGTGAGCCATACTGTTAGTCTCACTTAAACACAGCAATGAGACCTGCACTGAGTCACAGAATGCAAAACAGTTATAAAATACCTGAATTATACAAATAAGTATGCAAGGAAACAGCATCAAGACATCCCACCTGAGGGATACAGGCCACTTTCATTTTTACTGTGGTCTTTGTCATCAAACTATCCCATGATAAATTACTTCTAAATTTGTGCTGTGGCAAGCAAATAGTATTAGCCAAGTTATACCACAACTAGGCAAAAATACTGTTCTCCCTCACTCAAGGGATCCTGGTGATACCATAACATGGACAAGTTCCACCAACTGTGCTGTGCTACTGACACATGGTAGCCTAGGATAACACCTATTAAATGTTGCAGACCATTAATAATGCATATATCCAAAACACACCTAATTTCAAATAAAAGTCTGCTGCTTCAATATTCAGTTATTTCTAAAATAGTCCACCAAAAATACTTTTCATGGTGGCTAACACAAGCCTCCCAACACAGTGTGTTTACATCAGAGTTTAATGGTTATTGAGACGTTTCCACCTTAGTGTAGTTCAATCACGTCCAATACTTTCATGTGCTGAAACAAAGCTTTGCAATACTTGGAAGAGGCAAGGCTTGTGGGGTCTCAACCCAGCAGCATTTCACGTGGGTGACTGGATGTGGGTCTTCATTAAATGTTGTCTCGTGAGGAGCCTAGAGTTTATTTGTTCAACCTCAAGATAAGCAACTTAATGCTGCTGATTTGAATGCAAACAAGGGCAAGACCTCATCCCTGGAAGACCCTCTGATGTGGTTACACTGGACGTTCAGACTAAACACAAGTTGAGATTTGAAACACAGTTGTCATGGCCTACAAAATCAGCATGTTTTCTTAGAGTATTTAAATTTTTTAAAAGCATTGTCTATGACTAAACTATCAAAGTGGTATTGTTTTTATCTGGAAAATGTTGCACTTGCAATCACATATTGCTTTTTAAGACCTATTTTGCTAATTCATTAAAATCTTTCCCATATGACAGAAATGGTATTTGCTTCTCCATTTAGTGACCTCAAATGACTAACTAAAGGTGCAGAGTGAATTTCAGTTGGCAACTAAATGCAATTATGCCTTTCTTTTTTCTTATAGAACATAGTATTATCTAGTCTGCTTTAATACTGTAACCACGCTGTTCTCAAGTGATTTTGTGGCTCATAATGCTGGCAATGTGTCCAGGACCCAGTCCTGGGGTAGTTAGCTTGTTCTTAAGCAGTTATTTCACATCCTAAAGTGTTTGGAGTCTTCTAAAAACGAAACTGTGAAAAGCAAAGCCTTAGTATTAAGTCATCAATCCTTGCTTCCTAGACGCACTAACTGATTTTTTAAATTATGGTACTACTATTTCAAAACTGATCAGGAGCTTCGGAACAAAGCATTTGTCTGCTGACACTTCCGTGCTATGAACACACAAGCAGCAAGGGGATCAGTCCAAAGCAAGAAAAACAAAGTTCCTTTTCTCCATATGAGTGTGAATCACTGCCTAAGCCTTCCAGCTCAACTGATGAACAACAGAGGCAAGAGATTTACAAATATGAGAAACGCCCACAGCTATGGACCAGAGAGCAATCCTCACTTTTAATGGGACCAAGCAGCTAAAGGACTTGAATTTTTAAATCAGCACTTGAATTCAGAGTCCGTATGATCCATTCACTCTGAGTTTGTATAACATACAGAGCAATGATGCTCTGGGTTCAACAAGTGCAAACAACTAGTACAAATCTAACAGAATGGAAGAGGGCTGATACTCAGAACTGATTTTGCACAGTACTGCCACATGGTCTTGTAGTGCTGTCATTGGAAGTATCTATCAAATATAATGCAATTCCAGTGCTTGAGCACTAGAGGGTTAATCTGAGCCTTACCTCAGTTTCCTTATTTTTGTAGGTAAGCATTTAACCTCTTACCAGCTCTTCAACTGTCATGAGTTTTGCTGGCTGAAGCCCCTTCTGAGGCCATTCAGCACTAGGATGGAGGAGTTAGGTCATACAAACGCAAACTTTTGGCAAGATTACCCTACATAATTTTAAACTGCATGTCACACCAAATCCATTATTGCTTTCTCTGATCAGCTGCAGGGTGCACACCTTTCCAAAAGGATCACAATGTTTGTCTGGAAGCTGTCTCTTGTGACTGGGAGTGGCAAGAGACTGATGAGGCACTAGTCCACAGCCCATTTTGAAAAATACTCATCCTGTACATACACAGCAGCCTCTTCTCATGCCTAATTATCATCCCTTTGAATAATAATTTAAAAAATGCAAATACTGTCTATTTAAATGAAAGAAGCGTTCAGCACCACCTGTAATTGTACTGGTGCCAAACAACAAGCACTGAGATGGCAGCAGAAGGGTGGGCATCATCCAGAGGGTAGAATTCAGGTATACTTTTAGAAGTGTTTAATTCAGTGGCAAGGCACACTAGACTGCAGCCTTCCCACTGAATTAAACAAACCCCAACACTTTTAAAGTATATGCACACATCAGAAATCTGGGGCATTACTGTATGAACAAACCAGAAACCCTTCCCCTTCCCAATAGGATTTGTTATGGAAACAGCATATAATTTCATTCCAATACCACAAATTTGCCACTACATTAAAGAGCATTACTGTTACTGAAGGATGAAAGGTAAATCAGCATCTCCAGCTCTCCAGGCTACAGCCCTCTTCGGGAGAACGGTGATTCTGAGTGCCCCTTCATTTCAGGCTATAAATACATCCCATGAGAAAGCAAAGCTGTTGACTAAGGAATGCCTTAACAAGTACTTCTAGCTCAACAAACTTTGTTATACCACAGTATTGCTCTTGTATTATCCTTCTTGTCAGGGACAAGAGAACTGGGCAACACTGCTTCTTTGTACACAGCGATACCTTCTCCAGTAAACATGGCACATGAGTTTTAGACTGTGCTGTAAAAAATCCTATATGAATTCCCTGTAGCAATGGATAGATTTGTTTTCAACAATGAGGTAAAACATTGGTGATGACTACAATATACCCATGCAAAAGACACCTTTGTATCATATTAATAGAGAGTCTCAAATACCATTATGTCTTGAGAAATAAAAGTATAAAAAAGTAGGTGAGTCATATACAGCACCACAGCATTCAGTAATGACTCACCTTTGCAAATTACTGCGAAAGTTCACGAGAATTAGCAAACAAAAAAGCAGGGGTTTGCTCTTTTCAATTATTTTTAAATTATCCTATTGTGCTCTCTAGTGTATTTATTAAAATAGCCAAGATTGAACATGGAGCTTCAGCTCTGCAATATGTGAAAAAATTCCCAAAGAACTGAGGGGGATCCATATCTGCTGCAAAGCATGAACTGCAAATATTAACACCACTTCACTTCATGTAAAAATGACAATTCCATTACTCATCTTTGAGAAGTATTTTTTAAAAATTGGTCCTCCCATCCCTACCATAAATACAAAGTCTCTATGACAAATAAATGTGTTCTCCCACGCATAAATCAATCACATACATTCAGCTGCAAGAAAACAGATCAGTCAGAACAGCTCAAATGTAATTATACACTGACCAAAAAGAATTCCACTGCAACTGAAATTGAATGGCTTGTACTTCAGGTCATTAGCAGGGTGCTGACCAGTACAACTTTAAATGCTAAAATATCCTAAAAAACGAAAGAAAAAAAAAAAAGACATGAGAAAAATGTGCAAAATAGGTATCTGAAAAATCAGGAATGCTTATGTTGAACAGATTTTTAAATCATGTGAAAAAAATATTCTCTTGTCTCACATTAATTTTTTTAAGCTTCCCTTACTTCTCTGTGGCTGTTTACGCAGCACAATTTGAAAAAAGTAAACGAGCCAAAATTCATTTACATCTTCCTCTAGCTCTACAGAATGAAATGCTGTACTAGCTTGTAACCCTGGAAATCACAAATCAAGTGTCATAATTAGCCAGTCTTTCCTGACAAACCCAAAGAGTGGCACTTCGAACAATGAATTAGAAAAGAAAAAGAAAAAAAAAGGATGTGTTGTGCTGAAAGGTTTAAGAATGTGTGTACTCTCCATAAAGCTGAAATGCTTCCATGAATATATCGTTTAACTCTGGATTAACCAAACATTCCAAATTCAGGAAAACAAGACTAGTTTACTCATTAAAAATATTCTGACAATATTGCAATGTAGTCTGTGTGTCATTTTGAGCAGTGAGAAAATCTTTTTTATTATTATTTTAATAGGAAAGAGAGAAGAAAGCAGGCCAAGTTGAGAGAACTCTTTTCTTGAATAAAAAAAAAAAAGAGGAAAAAAAAAGAAAAAGAACTGGTGAGCTTCTTTCTTCTTCTGCCATACAGCAGATCTCTTCTTGGATTTCACACCACTGACCATACCCTGTCAGAGATCTTGAACAGTTTACATTACTTCTTTTGAAGGATTAATCTAGACCGGCCCAGAGATAAAAACCAAAATGCACAATGAATTCCTACACTGAATTCCAGCTTGTTACTGTGAACTCAACGTAAGAAAAGAAAAAAGGAATCCCACACATCTTGCAGTACATACACTGCTTTCACACAGTATTTGAGTTAGTCAGAGGGATATGTAAAAGGACAAGATATTTTTGTACAAAACCTCAATTTATTTCAGAGAAATTAAAAATATGGTATTTAATATATATAAATTTCTATTCCTCTATAAATATAGATGATCTTGTGATAATGAACAGAAATAAATGCATACCAAATTCAAATAATTTTTGCATTTCAGGGTATGGTAGCCATAGATAATGTTTATGAACCTAAATACAGGCATTTGTAATACAAAAAAAGTTTAAAACAATACAGTCAGGAGAGAAGCATTCTGCTGTTTTCGTACAGAGGACTAAATATTCAAATGCAGCTGTTGAAAGTTACAATTTCATTTTTAATCTTTTCTTTTTGTATCAAGCACAATCCCACACACCCAGGAGTACACAAGGTAGTAGATACACTGCACGCTTGATATCTTTGCAATATGCAATGTTACTACTTTACCGATAAAAAGAGGGCAAAGAAAAAAAGCCAGCCAAAGCTCTTTAAGGTCTTACATCCCAGCAGAGCGTTAAACATTCTGGTTTTCTGCTTTCCCTTCCTTTGTTTTTACTACTGGCAAAAATCATCACACCCTCGTAACATGTAACGAATTAAATGTCAATGAATTAACATTCAGGGAACGGCAATGGGTCCAATGTTTCCCAAATGAAGTGCCAGCTTACAGACAGAATTTAAAAAAAAAAAAAGAAATCTGAATGCTGCTTTTTGTTCCGATGAAGCTGTTTTCACCGAGCCCGTGTTTCCTGGCCCACCAACCCCACCAGCGGGACCCGGCAGGGAGCGGGCAGGGGGCAGCACCCCAGGGTGCCCCCTCTCCCACCTCACCACCCAGAAATGGGCTCGGCAGGACACAACACGGGAGAAGTTTGGTGTACCTATGTCCCCATCCACTTCCCAAGCCATCGGACGTGCTACAGGTGCAGGCGGTGTTCAGCCTCAACCCCTACAACCGAGCAGGCCAACTCCTCTCAAACTACACGGTGCTTTAAGTAAGTTTTATAGAATTGGAAGAGGGCAGCCGGCAGCCAGTCCCCGGGCACTGCCGAGGGGGTTTCCCTCCGGAGACGGGCCAGGCACACCTCTGGGCAGGGCTGGATGTTGCTTCTACCCCCGAAAAAAGGGCCTGGAGCGGGGTCAGCGGGGCTCGGCCCCGGCGCGGCCGGCCAAGGCGA
>VZRW01001098.1:45794-64627 GCA_013398125.1 Aegotheles bennettii | reverse complement strand
GGACAAAACTTCAAACTGTAACAGCCATCCTGTTGAAGCAAATGCAGATGTGACACTGAGGGCCTGGTGCAGCACCACTCTTTCTGTGGCTAACTCTTTCACCAATCCCAAATGCCTCCAAGTCCATTGAATAGGACTCTGTTCAGAGAGAGCATTGACCTGCAGAATTACTCCTGACTCAGATTTATGTCTGAACCACATCACACCATTTTGGCAGTGTCAGCAGGTCAATCAAGTGGGTATAAATTGGAGTCAGCATTTGAGACAGCTCTAAAAGAACAAGGAAAACTCTGGCAGCTGAGCAGTAAGTATTTGGGCTGCAGTTTGTTTTCATTATTTTCATTGGCGTGTTATGTAATTTATATGGCAGCTTGAGTATTTGTGGTGCTTTGTAACAGACAAAACATTCTACTAACCATGGAGTGAAATAGGATGTGAAGACACAGAGAACTCTGCAGGTAGAGAAGATGCTTCAAACATATGGAAAAGAGGGGGAAAAAGCCACAGAAGAAATTAAAGAAAGTATTCAGTGGTGCAAGAAATGGAAAGGTGGCAACACTGGCACAGGCTTAAGGAAAGAAGTGCAAGAGAGGGAAGTCTGGAAACAAAGGAACATTATTTTGGCAGCAGACATAGAAAAGGAGAGGGAAATGCAAGATAGCAAATAATTTGGGAGGGAATTGGCAGCAGTGGTTGCCCACACTAAGGATATACTGTCACTGATGGGCAAGTATGTGCTGCTTAAGTCTTCTCAAATCCATCATTGCCCCAGAAAACAATTTCCTTGACTTAGATATGGTTCAAACTGCAGGGCTGGCAGAGCCTGGACATCCTTGAAGAAGCAGGTTTTTCAGAGGAACATAGGACACAGAAGCCTGTGTCTGCTCAGGCAAAGTGAACAAAAGGAAAGAGTGTAAAATGTCTGTCTTCAACTTGACAAAACAGAGAAGGGATGGAGGACATGTGAGAAAAAAAGGTCAGGAAAGAAGAGGGGGATTTTTTGTTTTGGTTTGGTTTTTTTTGTTTGTTTTCTGTGTTTGTTTTGTGTGTTGTTTGTTTCATAACTAGTGTTCCCTCAGGTGCTTGTAACAAAAATTTGGATTAAAGAGTGCAAAGTCCAGACTGTTCTGATGTGTTAACCTTGTGATACTGCTAGGAAAGATGTATCGAGCAGGCTTTTCTAAGGAAAATGAATGCTGCTAATGAATGTTACGTATATGGCCTCATTGCTATGGAGCCGAAGTCCTGGTGTCATCGAATTCAATGGGAATGGGCACTACTGAGAAGTAACAGTTCAGAATTTCCTTGTCCTGAATGCATTTGTATAACTTTTGGTAGCTGGCTTCCAGTCAATGTGGTAAGAATGGATATTCCTATGAACATTAACAATGGAAAATGATGATGGCTAATTGTAGCATGATGTTTACATAACTCTCCACAGATCAGTTTTATTTGTATTAAGTCACTGCTTAATATAATTTAGAGTTCACATGGCATAAAGTGCTGTTTATTTGGAACAAAATTTAGATTTTTGTTGTATGCCTCATCCTTCCAGAACCATTCTGAGTGCATTGCCATTGTTTCTTGTTTAGTTTTAAGGGAAATAAGTCTGGTTTTGATCATCTTTCTTCCTGTTCTGCTGGGGATTTCTGATAGACAGCTACATTCTTTTTGTTGGTGAGTATGAATGAAAGATCATCTTAGCGCATTGAAGTTAGATACAGATTGAGGATAGCTCCACCCATGTTCAAAACACAGAGATGTTCAATCAATTCTGTTTCAACAGTGTTGAAAATACATTGCTTCTGTCAGGGTCACTCTGTTCACTTTTTCTAAATAGATTGAGGAGGCTCAAAGTATTTAATTTAACATCTCTTACTTCACTGAGACTTTGCTGATCAAAAATAATTACTTCTGCTTGTATAACTAGGTCACCTTAACATTTTCTCAGCTGTAAATCTGTTTTGAAGAAACCACATTGAATCAATTCAAAGTAGATAAGATGTGCACATGAGCTATTCATCTCTCAAATTGTGTTCTTTCCAAGAGATGGCCATTTGCTTATCAGGAGAAAATCAAAGCTGCTTGTCATCTGAATGTAGCAATGAAAACATATTCAGCTTAATAAGAAACAGAAACTGCATATTTGTGATCTGTTTCACTCTTAAAATCTGTTTGATTAGATCTTCTGTTAATTCCAATAAAGCAAATAAAACAAGACTGAAACTTTCCTGATGCAAGCCACACTTGTATTTGCATTCAGCTTTGCTTTCCTATGGCATGTTGACACTGGAGGCCTGAGGATTGTTCATACATTTTGGTAATGGTTATTTCTATACTAGAAGAAGTATTACACTACTTGTATTTTTGAGGTTGTAAAGTGTGGAATATTCATAAACAATTTATTAATAAACAGTATGCTGTCACATAGCTTTATACTACAGTGTAAGATGGGATGAGGTTTAGGGAGAAGTCTCTTTAATGTTAACCAAGCACTTAGGCAGGTCTCTGCATAGTTATAAAGCCTTGCCACAAGACTTAGCTTCCTGTATCATCTCAAATAGTTATACCTGAGGGATAGGAGCACTGGCCCTTCACCTCCTCTTTGTTTTTCCTCTAGTATGCCTGCCCTTCTACATTCTACCTTAGTATATTTAACCCTGTTCTTTCAGAAACAGTTCTCTATTAACAGCAAACATGTTAATGTGCCACCCAGGATTTCAGAACTGTGGGCCTTCCATTTTCCCAGGGTGGCTCTGAAGACTTTCTGGCTGGGCTTTGTTGTGCACTCTCATCTGAGCCATTCAACATTTCTTTGTCCATTGAGGTTTCATTTTGAATGTTATATTGTTTCTGCATTTAAAGCAGAACAATTTTATAAATAAAGGAAACATTATAGAACTAAATTAAATACTGGCAATGCGCCCTCGCAGCCCAGAAGGCCAACTGTAGTCTAGGCTGCATCAAAAGAACTGTGACCAGCAGGTCGAAGGAGGTGATTCTGCCCCTCTACTCTGCTCTGATGAGACCCCTCCTGGAGTACTGCGTCCAGCTCTGGAGTCTTCAGCACAGGAAGGATGTGGACCTGTTGGAACGAGTTCAGAGAAGGGCTACAAAAGTGATAGAAGCCTGGAACATCTGTCCTATGAGGAGAGGCTGAGAGAGTTGGGGTTGTTCAGCCTGGAGAAGAGAAGGCTCTGAGGAGAGTTGATTGCTGTTTTCAATACATAAAGGAGGCCTATAAGAAAGATGGAGACAGGCTTTTTAACAGTGCCTGTTGTGATAGGATGAGGGATAATGGTTTTAAACTGAACGAGGGTAGATTTAGGTTGGATATAAGGAAATTTTTCACCATGAAGGTTGTAAAACACTGGAACAGGTTGCCCAGAGAGGTAGTGGATTCCCCATCCCTGGATACATTCAAGGCCAGGTTGGATGTGTTCCTGAGCAACTTGGTCTAATGGAGGATGTCCCTGCCAATGGCAGGGGAGTTGGACTAGAGGGTCTTTGAGGTTCCTTTCAACTCAAGCTATTCTGTGATTCTAACTCCTCTTTGAGTTTCAAACTTCTTTCTAGAAGCCATAAATACTTTTGCTGGCATAGGGCCTATGTTCTTTCAGATAGCAGAATTAGTAGATTCCTGACTCCCACACCTTGTTTTGAGGAAAGCATAGTTTCCTTTAACTTTAACAGTTTTTCAGGTTTTAGAGAATACCTCGTTCACGTGACCCATACTGAATAATTAACATTAAGAAAACAGTCTTTCTACACTTTCTGAGAAGGCTGAATCTATCCAAAGTCAGATTATCACTTCAGCAAATTGTTCTAACTCCAGTGGCTATTTCTTAGTTTCTTTGGTGAGTTTGAGAGTTTTTTTACTTACTTTAAAATATTGGTAGTAATTACACACTGCCTGAATCTTAATATTATATGTGTTCCTAAGTCACAATATATTTATGCTATAATGTAGGTTGCCATAATTTCAAACTTAATTTTAGTTACACTTATTTTTAAGAGGTAAAAACAATGTAATTCAATTACACATCATGTTTAATGATAGAATAGTTTTTCCTTAAAAAGAAGTCATCCACTTTTCTCTGCCTTAACATTCATTCAAAACACAGTGTTCTTATGCTACTCCAAGTTACAGGTGAAAAAATAAAAAAAAGGCACCTTACTGTCTGTACACTAGTGCTCTTAGATATAGTAATATGTTGATTGTTAACTTTATTAAAGTGAACTGTCCCTGTAACAGTCAATTTTAGTGTGCAGCTGGTAGTTGTCGAATCTGTTTTGTTTCATTCCAGTGCATGATGACTTTTAAATTACATATGTGTCTGTTGTGAAATTTCACATAGTCAAATTACTATCCTTGAATGCTGCACTCTCCAGCTCTCACTGCATAATACAGGGCAGCACCTTCTCCCAGATGTTCTCAGTGAACTGAAAACTAAGCACTGTGGAGATCCTCTTTCTAATGCTTCAAGTAGCTCTTTCACCGGAGAAAAAGTTACACTCTCTGCATTTGCAAAACTCAAAGTCTCTAAGAATCTTTCCCCAAAACACTGCCACAGATTTGTCAAATCCCGCAAAATGGAAGAAGGTTGTAACTATTCACAGGACTCACTGAACAGGTATGATTGCCATTTCAAGGAGATTCGCACTAACATGAGTACTGTTCAAAAGTTTTTGCTGCACCCTTATAGTGCACATACTAAATTTATGGACTGGAGAGAGGCTTGAGCATCATTTATAAAATGTCAGATTTTTCTTTCTTTTAACAACTAAACTGGCATCAGTCCTTCAACAATTCTCTTTTTTAAGCTAAAACTTTTAATTTTAGAGCTACGTATTTCATAGGCTCTTTTGCATATTATCTGAAACTCATGCCTCTTTTTCTTTTACCTACAACAATAGCATCTTCCAGTTTTCCTTTTACAATTCAGGAATAATTTTAAGTCATCACAGCATGAGAATCTGAAGAGGCAGTTGTGCTTGTTTTTTCTGTGCTTTCCATTGTTACATCATCAGCCAAAACACAAACAAAGGAGCTGGTGGATGTGTGCTGAGGGTAAGGGTATCCTTTGGCCAGGCAGCTCTCATTATTGAATAAAATTACTTTGAAGGCTTGGACAAGTTTTGAGGGTGCCCTGGGTATTCCCTTATGCAGTGTGCACACAGGATTTCTGCATAATGACTTGTCTTGCAACTAGTCTGTTGTGTGTCTGTCAGGGGCTGCATCTCAGTCCATCACCTTAATGTGTCTCTCTCTTGGTTACCCTTCCAGCTTTTTGAAGAATAGTTTGATTAGGTTGCAGGGTGGCTGTGAGTGCATTTCTAGTTGTGAGCTTTGTGCTCTCCCTTTGCATGAGGGAGTTGTGTTGTTTAGCTTTGAATGTGTGAAAAGTCAAGCTGTATACAAACTGAGCAAGTTTTGTGTTTTATTCTGAAAATAGTTCCACATTCATTTTCCCTCTTGCAAAAGACAGTTCTATAAAATGCAGTGACTGCCACAGCTCTGCCCTGGAATGTCCCCAGCTCTGCCCCTAAACATCCCCCACCCTGGCACATGGATAAGCTCTTGTACTCCCCTAGCTAATGGTTCTTCACCAGTGTCTGATGAGTCTTTGGTATTGTATGAGTCTATGGGTTTCAAAAATAAACAGACTACTGAAACAAGCAGCAAACTGTTGACATAAACATAAAAAACAAGGCTGCTAAATTCATGGAGGGACAGAATAAAAGGGAACTATAGAGAAGTCTGTTTTTTCTTTCATATTATCTAAAATTTGCACCATCAGCCTTCCTTTACACTGAGTGCTTTCTTTGCTGCTTCATTCTATTTCTATTTCTAATTCTATTTCGGCTCTCTTTTCAAATCAACTGCCAAAATCTCCACACATGCAGTAACCTTAAGATGCACATTTCCCATTTCAGCATCACTTGTGATTTTTTGATGGGTCTCTTGTGGTGCATGCTCACTGTTCTCTATGCAACAAAAGTTCCTCGTGAGTTTGTAACATAGCTCAAGAATAAGATACATAAAACTAAATGGAAATCCAATATGAATAAGAAGATTCTCTCCTTCTGGAAGATGGGGAGATGCAGCTAGTGGCATTCTTAGGTATGAATTCAGCTTTAGACTGGATGGTGGGTGTCTGCTTAGTTCAAAGAAATAGTCCTAGGGAGGAGGTGTAGGTGAAAACCTAGCAGGAACTGGAGTCAGGAAGATATTTCTAGTGTTGAGGCTGCTTCTTTTTACCTCCATCAAGTATGAGGGTGAGACCAGTGACAGCCTTTGCTACTCCCAAGGTATCATCTTCCTTTTATTTGACCTGTGATTAGATTTTAATTTTGCTCCTCATATTTCTGATCTCAAGAGAAGGATATGGGCCTTGCAAGCTCAGCCTATTCCTTCCAGCTGTAGTATTTGGACTGTTTAAAGAAATTCTCTCCCTTCCCCCAGACCTCTCTTCATGTATGTCCTCAGTCTATCACAGCCGCTACAACACTGTGATTACCACTGTGACAGGTATTTGAAAGGGCCTACAAACAATGACAGACAAGGCATGTTTTTTACAAGACACTCCTTGGTGACTGTAACCTTTCAATAACCTGGAAAATGATTCAGTAGATAAGAAGCAACAATTACTGTAAAGTGTCCAAGACAAGCCTGCCATTATCCTATGGCATTATTCAAATGGTATAGCAAAAGGATTTATGATACATTTGCACAGTAAATGAACAGGAGAATATACATGAAAACTGTGGCAAAATAATGACTAAAAAAAATATTTTTAAGCCTGTTATGCCAGCCTTAACAGAAAAAGTGGCTCACAAATTACACATAAAATTGTTTGGGTGAGTTGTAAATTATCCTCTGGATTCTTTATTTTTTTGTTTGCTTTTGAAAAATTTGCTTAACTTTCTCCTTTTTGCAGATTCATCTCAGGCAAGGTTTTGCTCTAATCTTACAATTAATATACAATGTACCAAGAGGCAAAATGCCAGTGTTTCTATGAGATTAATTGAAAATTTTGTGCTTTTTTTTAGAACAAATGTAAACAGCCTCTTTAGTACTGTACATTTTTTGTTCCTATCAAAGCTTGTCCTTTAAATGACTTTTGAGAATTCTCCCACAGATTAGTTACACACCCAATTAACATTTCTAAAAATCTGGGCAAAAGGTGCAAAGAGTATGGAGTGTTTCTGAGGGTGTATTAGGAAATGTCACATTCAAGAAATCTGGAAAAGTGCTAGCTGTCTTGCTGTTCTACTTCTACTAGCATCATTCACAAACCCAACACTTTCTATACGTGTACTGAAATAGCACAAAGCCCCTGAATATCAGGGGAAGTTGCCTAGTTACTTGTGATTTTAACCCTATTTCAGCTGAAATATATCCAGATGCAAATTACAGAATGCAGTTACATTAATGAAATTCTATTGAACGTGGGGTCCATAAAAAAGAGTGGTTTGCATTCCTCTGTGGTCATTTTTATCTTATGAGAGAAGAGACACAAGTGATATTCTTAATTCACGTAACTCAAGACAAATTATGGGCACCAGATACTACAAATAAACTTAATTTTACCTGGTTGTTCAGTTTCCTAAGAAAAACTGTATCATGGAATTCACTTTTGTAAGAGCAGAGGGGAGCCTGTCTTTTATTATGATGTGCTGTGTTTCTCAGTAAAGGGAAAAGAATTTCACGCTTTGTTGTTTTGACCAAGGCATGACAACTAATCTGTGGTATGTAGCAGCCAAACAACCAGCTTGTTATATGCCTATCACTTCACTATGGAGCATGCCTGGCAACGCAGATACCTTGACAGCAAAATATCACAGGAGATATTTCTCAGGAATGCAATACTCCTGGCCCATCTTTAACTTAAGACTGCAACAGCTGAAAGTAGCATGCAAGATGTGTAAATGCTCATCAGAAGTACTCTGGTAAGGTAACTAAGCCTATAAATGAAAGTCTATTTCTAACTATTGTAGCTGTTCAAGATATGGAAATAGCTCTGCTTCCTTTCTCACTAACCTCAAAAGCTACATTACATTTAAAGTTCTTGAATGATCCTATAATCAACATCTCAATTTTCCAGACATCAGGTCAGGGAAAGGATAGCAAGAGAGGTCAATGTACAGGGCATGATAAAATAATAGGCTAAGAAGCAATACTGATCATCTCCATGTGGTTCAAGAATATCTTTCTTACCCCAAGGAATGCCTCAGCTGTGCGCACTCATAAATAACTTAACTTTTGTTCAGTTTTAGTCAGGGTTTCTAATGGAAGAAGATATTTCCACTCTCATTGAACATATGCCTACCTGTTTATTTTTGCTGGCATTTCTCCCTCTCTCCAGCCCAGTAACTGCTTGCATATTTCAAGCAAGAGCAGTACAGAAGGAGACATCTGAAAAGTGAAAAACAGCAGCACTACAAGTTTTTTGAAACTCAGTGCCTTAGTGGAAGAGAGAGAATTGAATGAGTATTCAATGGAAGGAATTGTGGGCAGAGTTTCACTGTTATGTATTGCTTTCGGCAGTGGCTGTCTGGGTTGCAACACCTGCTGCCCTTTGTGGGGTAGAGGACAAAGCAGAAGAGAAAACGTGGGTTTTAGGAAGCTGGGTTTATTTCAAGGAAACTACTTGAAGGAAAGGTTATAGGGCAACACATAAAAATCCTTAGAAGACGAAGCTTGCTTAGGTATGGTTCATAGCACAGTTCATTTCATTTCCTCAAATCATTTTAGATTATATGTATACTTTCTGCTTTAATCTTGCTCATATTTTGTCAGCTTGTGTACTGAAAGCCTTTTGAATATGCTTTGAATGTAAGTTTGATTACATCAAACATTAAGTCCTTACAAATAAAATTTGCATTATACAGAAACATATTTGTAAAAAGTGCATTTACATTGCAGGACAGCAAAATACATCTGCATTCAGATAGGTTTGTTCTTTTTTCAGCTGTAATTTCCAGGGATTCACTGGCAGTTACATGTGTAGCTAATTAAGGACAGTGTTCTTTCATCATGACTAAAGGGAAGTTTAATTCAAAGCTTGTTAACTAGGATGACTCTATTTTAATTGCAGGGAAAATAATGTAAGGAACTGTGAGAGATTTTTATGTCTCCTCTCTATCAGGCTGCTAGCTCTCACTCTCACAGCTATGGCTTCAAATGAATGCTCTAATCTCTTGAAGGGCTTATTATTCCACACTAATCATCAGCATAACAGAGATCCTAAGGCTATCATTGAAAATCATCCATAAAAAATACTGATAGGAAATGGAACATTGTCAGGAGGTTTTCCTCCAAATAAATGATAAACCCATTCTTGGCTTGGTGTAGACTTCATGCAAACCACTTACGTGACATGTTAAACTTCTGTCCAGGTTATTGTTAGGATTTGATTTGGATATGAACTACACCACGTCAACAGTCTCAGAAAATATTGGATGAAGTTGGTGGGTTTAGCTCACTAGAGATCTAATCCTGTTTCTCTCTAAAGGTTCCTGGAAGAAGACCAAGTATACACCAGCTATGATTACTATACATACTCAAGCTGCAAATAAGTGGCAAGCAGGCTGGACACACATTGTACTGGCTCCTATGTGACAGAAGAATATCACTGTCTCCTTCCTGGTGCTTTGTTCTGTGTATGAACTGGTTCTTGGGGAAGAATAAATGTCCTTGTCACTAGCAATTTACCTAGCTCAGCAGATTTTCCTTCACTGTAACTGAAAGGGACCAGCAAGGTGTCTGCCCAGACTTTCAGCAAGGTTTATCCCACTTTGCCATCTGACCTTGGCAAGCATCCTCCCCTCCTCCTTACCAATGTCAGGGAAGTGCTGTTGATTTGAAATTGCACAAGACACAACTACACCAATGGGTTTCCAAGCTGTAACTTAGAATTGGGTTTTGAATCACTGCTCATCACACATACAGATACTGTCCTGTCACAGGCAATGTGTAATATTGCTATGCTTTTTTATTCAAGTAGCACACGAAAGTCCAAAATTGTGTCAAGATATGGTTGTGCTGGACACAGTCAAAACACAGATTTAGACATAGTCCCTGCTGCTCTCTGGGCAAGAAAGAAATGGAAAGTCAGGAGCATTATCACCATCTGTATTTCATCAAGGACGATATGAGGAACAGAAGGACCAAATACCAATTCAAGGAAGTCTACAGATTTTTTGTAGTGTCTACAGATTTTTTGCCACACTGTATTCCTGGAAAGGGACACAAATACCAGCTCTGGACACCTAGCTGAGGAGTATTGTATCTCCCAGCCACAGCACACATCCTCATCCTGGTTCTCTTTATGAGGTTCAGAGGTGATCACGTCTCACCCCGACACCACAAAGGGATGTGGCTGGGTCGTCCACCACCATTCCAGAATTGGGAAGTTTTTCTAGAACAGGTGTAGCTGTCAATGTTCAGGTCAGTTGGATTGAGAAATGCCCTGCAGATAGACCTGTGGGCATTCATGCAAATGGCAGGTCAGTCAATGGGACCCTCTCCAGTTTAAATTGACCAGCAGGCTTTGGGCTGCAGTGTGGGAGAAAAATCCTGCTACATCTTTTTAAAAATGCAACTTGTTTTTTGGATCCAGCCATATGGCCAAGACCCAGACATTATTCTGAGTATCTCACTTCACTGCATGAACCAAAGATTGCCTACATTCTTTTCCTCACTTATGCTCTGGCTGTACCTGGAGGGTGCAACTGCTGGAGTGTTAGATCTAAAATTAATGTGCAGCAGTGGTGCCATCAGAGGGGCAGCACAGCCTTTTGCCAGAGCAAGGCCTCGAGGATCTTGTTAACTCCTTTTCTGTGCATTTTCCTGGTAATTTTCTGATAGTAAGTTTTAAGCCTGTTGGTCAATTCCAGTCAAATTTGGAAGAGAAGCAGAAGTCTTAAAGATAAATAATTTTTTTTAAGTTTTGTGAAAGTGAGCGTCCAGATAGAAAAGAGAACAAAATTAGTGATTCTCTGGGAGTTAAAATAGAAGAGGTGACCTTAAGCATTCAGCAGTAACCTGTTAGTGGAGTGGTAAGCTGCCAGTGCCACTTTGTCTGGTGTGCATTGACATGTGGTCAGGGCCAGCCTGGAGCAAGTGCTGAGCCTGTTCTTACCTGGTGAGGATGCATGCAAGCCTGGGGGTAAGTGGTTTACTTTGGTAGTAGGTAGAGATTTAGGAGACAAAAACCACAGACCTGCAGGAAAATAGACTAAAATAGCTCCTTAAGCAATGCACCTTAAAAAAAAGAATGAATGGCAAAATGACAAGCTGAGCTCTTATTTTATTGCTGGCATCTTCCATGGCCACTAACAAGATTTCAGTGCTTTGTTTTATGGCATTAAATCTGTTTCTCTAAGTATGTGTGCCACTTATTTCTATCTTCTCCCTTCATGTTTATTTCCTCTTGTATTCTTAGGGATTTACCTCACACTATCCACCAAAATGCAAAAGTCACTCTGAACCCTTACTGAAGGAAACCACCTGCATAAAATAATCAACATTATAAATCTGAATTTTGCTAGAATTTACCCAAATTTGAGAAGCTGCCATTTTTTGGTTTCCTCTTTGCAAAGCTGGAGTATATAAAAGAAGAGCATAATAAAAGGAAGTAAATAATAATGTCTTATATAACACTGTGAAATAACCCTTGCAAATACCAGCTTTTCAAGTGACTTCTGTGTGGTGCATGTACTTATAACATCTTCCCTCCCATCAGCTGTTAGCATTGTATACAGTGTAGTACCTGCCTGTCAAACACTTCTTAAGACAATAAAATACAACATGATCTCATCTCAATCAGCAGAGAGCCCAATTCAGCTTGCTTTCTAAAATGCTTCAGAGAGCTCAATAGTAATCCTTGCTTTACAGCCTAAAGAGTGGATGGAGGAAAGAAATTAATTGTCGAGGGAAGGGCATGCAGATAATCTCTTAAAGCTGAGCACTGCAGGACTCAGCAGGGCAGAGGACAGTAGGACCAGATGGCTCGGGTGGGCAAGCTGGCAGTGACTGCTTCAACAAGGGGAGATTGTGCTTAGGCGCAGAGGAGTGGCTGGTACTGCACAAGCAGGAGGAGTGGGGCGAGGGTGAGCATAACAGAGCTCAGTGTGTAAGGAAAGCAGGTTCTTGGAGGGTTTAAATGCACAGATGGATGGGGATTTTGATAATGATCTAGAAATTAAAGGGGGAGACTAGTGGACTAGTGAGAGGGATAGGTGTAAATGCTGCACAGGAGAAAAGAGAGAAGGAAGCCTGGAAAGGAGACTTATGAAATTAGAAAATATTGTCAAGTCTGTCAAGTATCCAAACGAGGCAGCCAGACAACTTACATAGACACATTAGCTTCCACAAATGACAGATAGCTGTGGCAGGAAATAAAGACAACATGAACTGGAAGTTGTTTTTATAACTTGCAGCAGTCAAATTATATATAGCATAGGCTAAATACGCCTTAGGGCAACAAGGAAGTATTTTCTTACTCACACAAGGAATGGTCTCAGTGAGAGTCGGGTGTTGTCATCAGCAGAGCAGGGGAAGAATGGGGCTATGATGCAGAACTTGCAGACTTTCTTATGAGCCTGACACCTGCTTCCTTGACCAGCTGCCTGGAAAAACACATTACAGTGTTGTTTTTTTTTTTCTCAGATGAGGAAGGAAGTCTATACTACTTCACTTTCTCAGGGGAAATCACTACTGGCAGAGCATCTGTCAACAGCATACTTCAGCAAAGTATTAAACAAGAAAACATCCTTATGTCAGAAATCTTCTGGATTGAAATGGGAGGTCTAATCATTTTCTTTAAAAAGAGTAAGGAGTTCTTTCTCTATGAAATTCACTAGCAGTAGAGATTTTGGAAGAGAAAAAATATTTTCAAAGAACCTCCTTTAGGCACTTACATCAGATCATATTTCTTCTTGAACAGATGCCAGCAGATTATTCAGAAATACACTTTATCAGCTACAGTTTTCTGTCTATTAGTTACCATCTTTCCAAAAGTGGCAATCTTTTGAGGAGCATTTGTAACTTTGAAACACTAAAGGAAAATGAAAAAGCAAGTTAGGACAAATCTGACGCTCTGTAGCTATGAAGATGTGGCTGCACAGAGGCTGCAGGATTTGCTCCCCTCTTTGTGGAATTCACAGCAGCAGCAGCTGCCAGTGCCTCTCACTTGAGAGAGCTGCTCTGTGCCAAGGCTCCCACTATCAATGCCTGGCTTCAGATATATAGAAACAGACTGTGAAAAATCAGTCTGGTGTAAAGGCAAACAGTCTTTCTTTAAACATTATTTTCTTCTTTTAAAGGTGACTTCCTCTGACTTCAGTGAAAAGCACTGCAATATTCCTACGAACAGAAGTTAGCAAACAGCCACCATAGACATAGAAGAGCTACACTTCCCTCCTTTCACTTGCTTCTTTCTTTGCTGCTTCAAACCACCTGCCACAGACTGGCTGTTGTTGCATTGGAGTAGAAGTGAATGCAGAGACTTTCTGCAGAAAGCTGCCATACTGTGGGTATGAGGGCCAGTGCAATGGTTCAGCCATCAGTTTGTGTAGGCAGACATGGTCTGCTCTCAGAGTTTACCTGTGGCACTTACCTCCTGTGTTATATGCACTAATACAGCCTCATTGGTTTTTTCAGCTTGCAATGGGAGCATACAGAGCTTGCATTTGCCCATGCTATAGTGTATAAACATAGAGTCTTGCAAAAGGCTTATTCCCATGCAATGTCAATTGAGCTCATGTGGGATACACTTACTTAGATCACAGCACTGGATGGTTTGTTTTGTGAAGAAAACATGATATTTATAGTTTCTACTGACAACTATTTAATGACATTTTCCTCTGCTTAAGCACAGCATAATTTCTTGTCTGCTTATATAGGCTCCATTATCACAATAACTGTATGTGTTACAGTAATTGACAGATTTAACTTGAGTACCCTCAAGACATAAGGCATATTTATTTTTCTTTTATAGCTGAGAACCTGAGGAAAAAGAAACAAAGTGGTTCAAGGTCACTGAAGAGATGATGAGGCCCCAGAAATATTTACCACAGCTTCACTACTTCATCTGGCAGCTCTATGATGTCCTGACTTGGATCACACCCAGGGCATCAGAGAAACATGCAAGCAGAAACCTCCAGGCTTATGGAGTCCCCCTGAACATCACCTCTGGGAATGGCCATGTCAGAACAGCTGTGATTTACCAACACATCCAACAAAACAGGTCAGCACAGCCTTTACGTCCACATCAGAGCATATCTGTGCCCTACTTGAAGTCACCATGGAACAGAGAAGCAGAGTTCATGTTTGCTGGTAGGATCATGCTGTTGCAATCAGGATACTCGGCTCTGCTCATCTGCCAGCCTTACAGCATAGGACATTCACAGCAGTCATAAGCAGCTGCTGCTGGCTATGTGCATGCTCATGGCACCCTATTTTCTCTGTCCAGCTGCTGTCACCACCAGGGCTGCTTGTGCAGAGCCATCCAGCATCCTGCCCATCATACATCAGTGTGGGGCAGACCCTGCCACACCCGCTGGGAACGAGAAGCACAGCTGCCAGAACCTGCTACACAAGAATGGACATACTGGCATATGGAAGAAAGCCAGACACCAGTGGTTTTGTCAAGGACATTAAACATCATTCAGGATGCACAGACCTTGCCAACCCCACAAGACCTTCCCTTGGACACCTTTTTCATTCCCCTTTGCTTGGCAGAGCTGCTTTGTTGGAGGGGTGGAACAGCTCAGGAGTGTGCAACCCACACTGCTCCAGTTTGTCACAAGAGTCAACCTTCCAGGTCTCCGGCTAAGGCAGAAAGGTGATGGCCTCTGCACTTCAAAAAGTACCTCTGGACTTCAAAACCAAAACCAAGTGTGTATCATCTCACACAGACACAAACCCCTCTGCACCCCTGTTTTTGTGCTGTGCACTGGTTCCTTTTTCCTTATCAGCACTTCCTGACCTGATGTGCTGCAGCATACATTTGTGGCACAAACTGAAGGACTTAACTGCATGGATGACCTCCAGCTCTGTGAGCAGCATCAGTCCTCCTGTATGCATCTTCCCCATGCTCAGACAGCCACACCAGGCAACAGGACCACAACTAGGGACTTTCATTTTGTCACAAGACGCTTGATGTTTACTCTCATTTGGTTCTTCACTCTTCTGGAGAAGGTAGGGGATGTGTCCCTTTTTCTCAGAGTCAGCTGGATTCAGAGAACATGGGGGTTAATCATGTTAGACCCAGAGCTATGTCTGGGAAAAGTCTTTCCCAACTTTCCCTGGATCATCTCTGGAGTCAGGTCTCCCATTGGCTTGGCCGTACGGTAGTCCAGGAGTCCCAGGTATGGGAACACTAGGCAGACGATGATGACAGCTGCAGAAAGTCAGGGTGGCCACAGGGAACTTACAGTGCTGCTATGTTGTTCTTTTTCCCCCAGAATTTCCCTGTAGCAACTACACTGCCTTTTCTTTTTAGGTCACATGTCTGGATCTCCCAGGCAGAGAGCTGTCATTTCGATCTGGAGGCTGATCTGAAGGAACACAATGACATATGGCTTTCTGAGGGGCTTGTTTCCTTGGGTAAACCACAGTTAATTCCAGCATACATTCATTTGGAGGGGCCCAACACTAGGTAAGCAGCTTTTAAACACTGTTTCTCTTCCATTGCCATCTCCATCTCAGGCATTTGGATCTAGCTTCCCACTAGGTACCAGCTCCAGAGCACACAGGAGTGGGGGACTCAAGGCAAGAGCTCAACTTCTCGGTGCTCCACATGGCTCAGGGAGCATGGGGGCTGCAGAAGTCCTGGCTCTTGCATCTCTTCTCTGCCAATGGCCTCTGCAAGAGAGGAAATTAAATACAGGCTCTCCTGGAAAGCAATGACATTTTTTTCCTCCTACTGGGGACAAAGTGTGCTTTACCTGACAATGAGTCACTTGTTTCCTCACTCAGCATCTGGGCAGGAGCCTTCTGTTTAAAATTAGTCTTTTGCATATACATATATACATACACACATGCACATAGGCATGCACATGCATATATCCTTGAGTCCAGGTGCCAGCCCACCAGACCTGTATGAGATGCCAGGTATGGGCACAAACAGGTACTACTTCTGCCTGAGAGGGGCCATGGGAATGACTGCTTGGAGAACTGGTCTCTGACTCATTCCCTCTCCCTCTTTACACTCTTCTTTCTTTTTTTCTTTTTTTTTTTTTTTTGCTAAGAGAAGCTAGAAAGAAGCCATATGACTTACTCGTGGGACAGAAGTGGGAAAGTTGCTTGCAATGTGGACATGCCTCACATGCAATGAATGTGTCCTAACAGACTGCAGTAGGGAGGGAGCAAGTGTATTACAGACCCAAGGGTCAACCTGGAGAGCAAACTCAAAAAGTAACGTAGATGGGACCAGCAATTTTACTGAATTCTCTCTGATTTAAGCCTTCTGCTGCTTTCTTATTTTGCCCATAACTAGTGTACTAGTGTGGTTTGCCTCTGCAGGTGACTGGTGACTGATGTTTTATTAAAGGTGAGGTGAAAGAGCTATATTGTTTGTCCCAGTTTTGAAGGAGTCTAAGCTTGACGTTTTGCCTGGATGGGAGTCCAGTGAGCCTGTAAAAACCTTCTTTAGTCTACTCAGAAACATACTCTGGCACAGAAAATTTAGGCCAGCTGGAAAAACAGATTTCAGACAGAAATCTCTACTGGCTATGGAAGATTCAGTTTAGCCTAGAGGCTCAGTTCACAGAAGGCTTGATTTAACACTGGGGGTTTTTATGTTATCTGTGTGCTGTTTTATTAAGAAGTTTCTGTAGGAATCTTTATGAATTTTTTCAGTTTCTATGGACTGTTAAGATCAGAAAAAAATATTTGTAATACTGCTTTTCCCTGTTCTTTCTGCTCTTGTACTGGAACATCACTCCATCTTCAGTATACAAAACTGACATATGAGAGTTTGCCTCACCGTGACTGCTAAGGCCAAATAGATGACAGCATGCATCCAGATCCCCATACTTGGTTCTTTGATGCCTCTGACTGTTCTTGGAATTAGAGCCCTATTTCCACATTTTCTAGAATAATTGCATATTGAGAACCTTTCCTTTGAGATGCAGCTTCATATCACTTCTTTGGGAGTTTCTGTATGATCCTAAACATGCACCCTACAGCTTGACCTAAACTACCCATGTTGAAGACAGAACCTTGTTTCCTGAAATGAGAGGGTAGTCATGCCTCCCAGCAATCTTAGACAAGCCTGTTATCTTCCAAACCTTTTCTGTCAAGTAATCTTGAAATAAATCTGAGAAGGAAGGAAAAACCCTGAAAAAACAAGCTGGTTGATGTGTAGAACAAATTTCGTATTTACTTACTTTTCTTTTTTTTTCCCCACTGTAAGCTTTTTTCCTTTATTTTACCCCAGCCAATTTGATTTTTCGAAGTAATGTTGCTGAGCACACACATCTACTTGTCAGGCAGCTTTCTGCTGGTTTTCATATAAATGTGTTTACATGTACTGTTTCATCCCTAAGAACCTAAGTGTCTATGGGTATAACAATTTCCTTTTCCACTTCTGATTATCTAGCCTTTCTACTTGTTATTGGGCAACAGTGAGTTGACAATCCAAGTTAATAATTTACCTGCTTAAACTTATCTTTCTTATCTTGTACCTAAGAACTACTAAATGCCAGAGGGAACATCAGTCACTAGATTAGAAATTGTGGGATAATGGGAGCCATAATTACAGATCTAATTTTGCATATATCTAATAAAAGAAAGTCAGATGTGGTAAAAGCAGATCATCAAGGAAGTCAGACTGGCCTTGTGGCATGTCTTCTTTTTGGGAAGTCACATACTGTCAGAACATATTTTAGCATATGTTCTGCACTGGCATTTTCCCTAATAGAAAGAATGAAAAAGAGTCATGGTTAAGGACATACAGAGCTCTTGCCAGCAAATAATTAACTGACACAAGTTGTGAATAGTCATACAACAAGCCATATAATTGAGACTCCAGACACAGAATGTAGATAAAACTAGAAGTGGATTCTGGGAATAAGTCAAGTCTTTATTGATAGACATGTAGAGGTCGAGGACATCTTACACAGTACTTCCAGGGAGACAAATGAAGAGAACTGTTAACAGAATTGCATTAAGGAATCAGACATGCATACAGAGGCACAGAAACATTATGTTTGCAATCTTAGCTATAAAATAATAAATTGAGATGATTTTAAAAAATGTTAACTGAAATATATGAACAAAAATAATCCCAGATACAGGTATTAATTCTGCAGGTAGTATGGCACATCTAGGTTTAGACATGAAACTAAACAAGTGTTACTGTCTAAAAATTAGCTGGTACAGTACTAAGCACACACTGTTACAGTCTGGATTGATGGGCAGAGGCCAACAGGATGAGGTTCAATAAGGCCAAGTGCCGGGTTCTGCACTTGGACCACAACAACCCCAGGCACTGATACAGGTTCGGGGAAGAGTGGCTGGAAAGCTGCTCATCAGAAAGGGACTTGGGGGTGCTGGGTGACAGCCGGCTGGGTAGGAGCCAGCAGTGTGCCCAGGTGGCCAAGAAGGCCAATGGCATCTTGGCCTGCATCAAGAACAGTGTGGCCAGCAGGAATAGGGCAGTGCTTGTCCCGCTGTACTTGGCACTGGTGAGGCTGCACCTCGAGTGCTGTGTTCAGTTCTGGTCCCCTCACTTCAAAAAAGACATCGAGGTGCTGAAGCGTGTCCAGAGAAGGGCAACAAAGCTGGTGAAGGGACTGGAAAACATGTCTTATGGGGAATG